>CAOKZL010004295.1:0-75388 GCA_948472985.1 Iguana delicatissima
CTCCACATTGGTGGGTTTCACTTGTGCGGATTTGATTATTCACAATTATTTGCTGTCACCTCTGCTGCCCTCCTGTGCCATTTTTAATAGGGACTGCAAGCTTTGTGAGACTGAGAAACTGCAAACGAGGCTTGTGAGTCCCTATTAGAGATAGGGTTTGGAGCAGCATTGGAGGTGGCAGTAAGCCCCACCAGCCCCCCACTTCTGCCTTGGGAAGGAACCCTGAGGCCTCAAAGGAATTCATGGTGGGCTGAATATTGTGATCATACTTTTATGTGTGCGTGAAATATGGTTTGGGAGGGCCTAGAGTTATTCACAGTTTTCCCACTTTCAAGAGGATCCTATGCCCCCTAACCTTAGTGGATGTGGAGGGATGACTGTATTTGCAATTAAACCCACCGTGTCAAATTGAGAGGACAATCCAAGTCCTCTTCACTATTTTATGATGCACTTAAAAGGATAGTATCAGGAACTTTTATCACATGACTGATTCCCTCCCACAGCGGGGCCAAATCTCCTTTGTATCTCAGGCAGATCTCACCTCCTTGCACCTGCTGCATATCTGTGGGGACACAGAGAACCTCTTATGTACTTATGAAGTTGGCACTGATTCTGCTCTTAAAAAGCAGCACATGGGTACAGAACCTTGCCAAACGGTTTAAAAAAGAAAAGGTAACAGTCAGAACAAATCTTTCCAGCTTGTGAATGTAACTCTTTTAAATGTTGATCTGAATCAGTCTTTGGCAAGGTGAAGTAGGCGATCCTCTTCTTGTTCAGGCCTAAATCCCATCTCACAGTGATATTATCTTGGATCTATAGATACAAAAGAGTTTATCTATACACGTGGCAAGGTCACAAACAGTATATGCCTAGGGAGCAGCTCGAACAACTTAAAGAATCAAGAACGAGCAATGAATTTAAGCATGCAGCTCAAGGGAAAGGTATTAGTTCAACTTCTGGCAGGAAACAGTGGAAACAGTGCACCTCTACATTGTTTAAAGAAAAAGAACACACCTGATGTTAACATCAACTCTCTCTCAAACTCCTTCTGAAGCCATGACTCATACAGGCAATTTGTGATTTCTACAGTGCTTGAGGACCTGCGGGGCCTTGCAAGCGACCACCAAGCCCAGCAAGCTTACCTGAGACTCCTTCAGCTTCTTGTCATAGTCTGCCTCGAGTTTGACCAGAGGCCCAAAGATGTCCTGGTACTGATGGGCATCCTTGCATCTCAGCAGGACGTGCTTCATCAACACCTGGCTTCTCCAAGTCCTTGAGCAGGTGGATTCTCCTGCGGCAACAGAGAAGGGAGATCTGAAGAGAAGTATGACTGCAGCTTTCCCTAGGTTCCACAGCAAGTCTTCCCCAATCAACGAATAAGGCACTGCAAATGTTCTCACACACAAGAGAAATGTCCCCCCCCCATCTCACAAAGAAAAACTTTAAGGCAAAGTCAACTAAGTACAGGTTGGTAGGAGGGCTAAGACTGCTACGTGTGTCCTACTATGCTTAAGGCAGGATGTTTCATACATAAAGAGCCCCATCTGCCCACAAGTGTGTAAATGATGCTGGGCCACTTTATAATTCTACATCAACAACTGATATTCTCCACTGTGACAAATGTGGCAAGCTGAATAACTCATGGAGGTCGGCTCAGGGGGAAAGAAAAGGAACTTGGTAAGATTCTGAACTCGAAATTTTTTCAACCACCTCTCCAGTTCCAAAGATTCCATCTTCTGAGCCTATATTCACACCTTAGGGCCTACAAACATGATCTGTAAAGCACACCGGGATTCTCAGCTATTCAAATCCTGCATCCAGTACCACTCATACATACAGATCTGCTTACGACTTGCTGTCTCCTTCTGCACTTCCTTTCTCACTTTGCTATCTACTCCAGACGTTCATACACGCTTTACACCCTTCTTCCAGATTGTTAATTTGCTGGGCTGTGATCTGCTGTGGTCTCAGCTGCTCTTGCTTAGAAGGAATTTTGACCAGCGGGGGAAGGAAGCAGTGATCTTGGATCAGAGGCTGCCTGAACAACAAAGAGAGTGAAGAAAAATCACTCTGAAAAATGCAAAAATTGAGAGCAAAAGAGCAAAAATTGTTATTAATGGAGAAAGAATGGAACAACTAATTATAAATAAAGGAATGAGGCAGGGTTGCCCATTGTCTCCACTTATCTTCTTAATAATTATAGAGGTATTATGTATAAAGATGTGATACTGGAGTTTATTTCCAGTCCCTTCAAAGATCGGATATTTTTCCAGTGTTCTACTGGGGTTTTTGCCAGCCCCCAAGGCTGACTCCCACCCTTGCAAAGGCTGGCAATTTCCCCAGCGTTATCAGGTATGCTGCCACCACCCCCTGAATTATGAATTAACTGAACAGTACAGGGGGACACTGTCCAATCTCTAAGCTTAAGGATCTTTCCACCTCCCCACTTCTGAGTGAGAGCGGTCCTAGCTAGCGTGTGCCAAATACTGGGGTGGGAATGGAGAGAAACGGAGGTTTTACAGAAAGTATTTAATCAAGGCATACAAATAAACAAGACAATATCACACTTAGAGGCTCCCCCTCCCAGGTACGCTTAGTTACAAGAAGTTACAAAACAGATATAAAAGCACAGATACATTCTTAAGATCAGCCAGTCTCCAAAATAATAAACAGCCCTAACGCAGCTAACTACTTTATTCTAGTACTCACAGATGTTCATGGCTTAGATGTTCTAAAAGAGACGAGAGAGCCAGGAGGCCAGGCATGCCTGCCTGCCTACAACTGGCCAGATCTCATCTCTCGAGGTATCCCTTTGTTCTCTCTTGTCCTTCTTCGCCACATGGCCCCCCAAGAAGTTTTATAACTTCTCCTTGGAAGCATCTCGAAGCATCCCGAAGATGCTCACCTCCCCTTTTTTATTGGTCAGTTCTCACCCTGTGACCTGTGATGTTGACTCACACTAAAATGTAATCTAATCCCAACATCTCATTAACCCTTGGTTTACCTGAAGAGGCAAGTATCCCCCTTTAGCTAAGCCTAGATAATGGGAACCCCCATTATCACAAAAGATAAGGATGGCGACAGAGATTAAAGGGATTCAAGTTAAAAATCAAATCTTTAAAATAAGAGCGTTCGCGGATGACATGGTAGTAACAATGCAGGAATCAAATCAAGGAGTGGGGAAATTAAAACAGATTTTAATTTTATTATCATTGAAGGGGCCGATTTAGCTTGGAGGTGGCACGCATATCTCTTCTATGATAAAGCAAAGGTGAATAAGAAATTTAATAGGCATATAATCAGGAAATCACTTTTGAAGGTCTGGTTACATATTAAAACAAAGCTGTACATTGGTATTCCGTTAGGGGTATCAACGCACAAAGCTTTTTATAGAAGAGATCGTCCAAAATTAAGAAGATGGATCACATATAGGGATTTAATAAAGATTGAAAATAAGAAGGTGAGATGTATGAATAGAGATAAGCTGATAGAGACTGGATTTTCAACACACTGGTTGTTGATGACCCAGCTCCTGGAAAAAGCAAAGAAAGATTTAAATAAGACAGGGATTATGGCAGAAGAAAATGAACTTGATGCTATCTTCCAAAAACGGGCTGGACGGAATATAGGAATTGGAATTCGAACAGGAAGTAATTAAATCTAATATGATTAAATGGGCACAGGATATAGGTCATCCGATCCAACTTGAAGCATGGGAAAAATCATGGCAAAAGACGAATAAGTGGTTGAAAGCCAGTCAATTGAAAGACAGCTACGATAAGATCTTCAATAGATGGTGTTATACCCCAGTAAAAATCGGTAAGATGATGAAAAGTTCAGATCACAAATGTTGGAAATGTGAAAATAAGGGGACATTATTTCATTTATGGTGGTGTTGTCCCCAAGCCCAAAAATATTGGATAACAATACATGGTCGGGTTTGAGAAAGCATTGGAAAAGAAAGTTGATATGCGGCCAGATATATATTTACTTAATATGATAGACCTAATTCCAAATTTGACTCAAATGCAGCAAAAACTGTTATTATATATTATAACAGCGGGAAGGATGGTCTACGGAAAAAATGGAGACAACAAGATTCGCAAAATATCCAGGAATGGTTAGCAAAGATGTATGATCTAGTGGAACTAGACAGGCTGTTGCTTTTATTGAGGGGTAAGGAGTTAAAGGAGTTTTGAGTAACGTGGAATCCTATAAAGAAGGTTTTAGAAGATAAGTGGGGACAAACAGCTAGTATAGCAATAAGAGAAAAAAAAATAGTAAATATATATAATATATTTAGATAATAGGGAAAAATCAGGAGGTCAATAAACGATAAAGATTTAGAAAACTGAGATAGTCATGGGTGTCAGATTCCAACATTATATCTTGCAGAACACAAAAGCAGTATGCATTCAAAGAATACATTTTTATTTCTAGTCCTGAAGCAATAATTATACATACCTATATAAAGTAATGAGATAAATAAGTTGGCAAGAGAGAGCAGGATACCGAATAGATGTATAAATTGAAATAGAGTGCCAAGGTAATAAAAGATAGGTTATAAGTAATAATGTCGATAAAGAACATAAATAATAAAAAGGAAGTCAAATGTTTTTATATGTTGTACGTAAGGGTGCTGTTAGAATTATTTGTAAAGTAAATTAATGAATGTTTGTATTGTTGTATTGTTTGTAATCAAATGTATTGTTGTTTCTGTTATGTGTGTTTGAAAAATGTATTAGTGTTGTTATGGAAAACTCAATAAAAATTATATTAAAAAGAAATAGTCCAGCACAACTGGAAAATACCAGGTTGGGGAAGTCTGACATCAATTACGGCCACTGCTGTAATCTAACTGCCAAATCTATTCTGTGATGCTTACCTGCCAGATGTATTCCCACGTCCATTTCAGAACCACTTTTTGCTGGTGTTACAGTAGGCCACACAAGCTGGATCGTGGATGCCACCGTAGCTAAGGAGGAGAACACAGAAAAGAACATTCAGTCAGTTTCGCTTCAAGACTGGTGAGCAGGGGGGCTTTCACCTGGTCTTCTTTAACCTAGGTTGATTCAAAATGAACCTGCCACAGAAAACTGTTACACAGCTGCTTTACATTCTTCCTTTCTTTGCCCTATTGAGAGCTAAGTAAGAAAGCCCAGTTCTGCTTTATGCTGCCATAACGCAAGCAGCAGCTCAGCCACAGGAAGCGAACGCTATGTGAGCATCAACTAGTCTCCACTTTGAACCCTACAGCATCTCAACACTTTGAACCCAACAAAGCATACTCAACTTGCGGCCTCCTGAAGATCTCAAACTAGCTGCCCACTGATGATGGGCCTTGTACTTCAAGACATCCCAGAGGTGCAATGTCGGCTACACTGGTGCTAGACTTTGGCAGCAGATGCCAGCAATGACACACTGCGAGAGACTATGATATCTTAGTCCCTTGCGCTAAGAGAGCACATAGTTTGCATTTTATGTTATGTTCCACTCCAGGAAGGTCCTTGGTGTAGTAAGTGTCTTCCTCATCTTCTTCAAATTGACCTCTGCAAGGAGCTGGCTGGTCTTCGGCACACTGTTGTCCACAGCTCCATTCTGGAGGATGCCATCCGGCCCACTGATCTAAAGAAAACAGGTTATCCGGTCATGCACCAAAGCCACAGAGAAACAGGGATGAAAAAGAGAAAAACTCAGAGGTAAAGCCAAACACGGCTATGAACTTGGGCTCATTAGCACAAATCCCTCATAACCAGTATCAGTCAGCTCCCATTCCCAAGGGGAGCAGCTAAAAGAGAACACCTGAGCAGACATATCTCTCTCAATACTGCTTGTCAATCCCATTTTTTCAAAAGAACTGCCCTTCTGGGCCTTCACATGCTCCCTCCACCAACCAATGTAGTATGCCTGATAGCCACTTGGCATCCTTTTAGCCTCTCCGACTTATTTTAGACACAGGATGCTTATTTTTAAAATGGGAGTAATGTCTTAAAATAGAGTAGTAAAAATGGAGCAAAATTGGGCAGCCATGTCCCTGGAGGCACCACTAAAGATCTGAAAGCAAAATAAAAATTCACGGTTGTCCCACGTGCTGCTGTGGAAGCCCAAGAGGCCACACTTTGGCTACGGCCTAACGGAAGACTTCCTGGCTTTTAAGGAAGTCTTTTCCCAAAAATCTCAGCAGCATCCAGTAGGTTGAAAGTTCACTCTTCCTCTGTAAGACGTCTCTCCACAAACTTAATTCACTGTGGCTATCATTCCCTATGCCAAAACCCCCCTTATTTTCCTTCAAATTCCTTTAAGTCATATTTAAGAGACAAAGTTTCAAAGCAGCGTTCAAAATTAAACAGAAAAGAAATACAACATTCAGTAAATATTCAATACAGTTATCCCTCATTCAGGGGCTTCGTTTTTGTAGATTTGATTATTCAGAGACTATTGGCTGTCACCTCTGCTATTACTCTATGCCATTTTTAATAGAGACATTGATAACACCACTGTCCATCCTCAGCTGTGTGCAGTTAAGTCAGACTTAGCCATGCCTGCGTTCTCTTGCACACTCACTCACTCACACACGCAGGGAGGCAGGCAGGAGAAGGGGATGGGATAGCGGAGCAGTGGGAGAGAGAATGCACATGTGTATTCCCCCACTTATTCCCAATTGTGAGACCTCACAATTGGCAAAGGGATGGACAGGGGAGTGGGAACATGTGTGCACAAGTTCTCTCACTCACTCAGGAAGGAAGGATGGGATGGCATAGGGAAGCATGAGGCAGGAGGGCAAATGGGGTGGGTGTGGGATGGAAGAAGGGAGGAGGAGAAAGAGAGGGTGGGCAGGTGGAATGGAGTTGACAAGACGAGAAGGACAAGAGCAGCAGCACGCCCTCCATCCGCCCCAGAGACCTGCACACTACCTGCCCTCTCTCCTCCCACTCCCCCGTCCCATCCCCTTCCCTTGACCAAGCAAGTGAGTGAGTGTGCACAGGAATGCGCATGTGATCAGCTCCATCCACCCCGCAGGCAGAGGTACTTTCTTCTGTATGTGTTAAAAATGGTTCGGGAGGTCTAGAGATACTCACAGTTTTCCCACTTTCATGGGAGTCCTGTGGCCCAACCCCCACAAAAGTGGAGGACCAACTGTAAAAGGACAAACTCATAAAGCTATTGAAAAGCCGTTAAAACCAAATGCAACTTGAGAGCTTTCTGAAGATCTGCTAAGAAGGAGCCAGAGGAATCCCTGAAGGAAGCTAATTCCGTATGTCCAAGATCAACACTGAAAATTCGCATTTATATTATCCTCCTTGGTAAAACTACGTTCAAAGTACACCTCCTGCTGCTGTCACTGGCCTTATGTTTGAAGAGCCAAATATCACTATTTCTAGGCAGCTCCATGTGTCAATGTAAAGGCATTCCAGTTTTACAAGCCAGAAACTCTTTACTTTAGCAATCCTTCTCAAATCAAGGAGCAATGCTAACTGAAGAAACCCAAGTTCTAGGTCACCTATGCACCAACAAACACCTGGGAAGCTTACAAACTAAAGTACTCATTTTGGCCAGCTAAACAAGAATGGCAACTTTTGCCACAGTTTTAACCTACGCACCTCTCCACCAAGTCTTTTTAAGAGGACCTAGGCAAGGCCCTAAGACCAGCAGAACTGACTCGTGGGTCCACAAGTTGAGAAAACAAAGCAAAGGTTTATTTCACACAGACCTCCCTGCAACAGCAGCAGCAGCAGCATTGGAAATTGCATTTTCTTTCATCTTGGTACCTATGAGAAAAAGATGTGCCTCACTGTTCAGCCTTCTGTCTAAGCCACTCCTGCTTTTTAACTGTGCAAAGCTGTTGTGTGTTTGTGGGTATGCATAGAGAACATGAGCAAGGCCAATTGTTAGAATTACCACAAAGCCAGGACAGATCTGAACCACTGTTTTGCATCCAAGATATCAAATGATCTTACCATACCTTACAGCCTAATCAATTTATGATGGCATAAAATTTCATACACAATAGTTCATACAAAGAAAGAAAAGAGAGAGAGAGACAGAGAACTAGGGAGTAAAACTTTTAGCAGTCAGGCCAAAATGCAGCCCTTATAGACAATATTGTTATTGTCAAGTCATTTCCATCTTATGGTGACCCTAAGGCAAACCTGTTACGAGTTTTCTGGGGTTGAGAGTCTTTTGGAAGGTTTCCACGGCTGAGCAGGGAATTGAATCTTGGGCTCCAGGTTCATAGCCCAATGCTCAAATCAATATACTATGCTGGCTCTCTTGCAAACAGCGCAGACAGTGACAATTCCATTATTAACAGCAAGCAGCCACAAAACAGTTGCTGAGTGATAAGGCGACATCCTGGTCTCAGTGAACTAATCAACATGTATCGTGTGATGCAAAACCTTTGTCCCTATTCGAGCCACAGGAAATAAAAGCCTATTAGCAAACAGGAGCCTCCAAAACAATAATGATACCACAATCAAAGAGGCCAACACGGGTCAGAGCTGTCCTCACCAAGCAGCTCAGAGTGAATTCTCCAACCTGCCGAGGGACACCAGAAAGCATGAGACAGCCAAAGGAAGGAATTTGCTACAGATGTGCAGAATCAAATCTGGACAGACATCTCTAGCCCAGGACACACTACCTAATAGCAAAAACCAGCAACCAAAGGCACACTGCTATTTCAGGAATGAATACTATCTTAGCTGTGGTCTCTGATTATATGGACCATCTACCATTAATACATATGGAATATCACTGGCTTTCTGAGACTGCATCATGATAAACATCTCCTGGGCAACATCATGGATGCTGAAGGCCTTTCCATAAACACTTCACATAGGCACAGACTCCCACCCACGAGTAATTATCATTCCTATTGATACTGCAGCATATGTAAGCCATCAAACCTGGCTCCTGAACAACAATTACTTGGTTTTGGAAGGATAACGTGCCTCTTCGAACCTGGAACTGTAACTAAGGAGAACATTTATCTGATAAAGAGGATGTAGCCTGTGAAAATCTGAAGGGAGCCCCCAGTCCCAAAAGAATTCAGATTAAGCCTGTGAAAGTGGTAGAGAATGCCCCTCCTCAAGCTCTATTCCCTGAGTTGTGGAATCCCTCACGTGGCTTGCATTTCCAATTACAAATGCCAGCTGCAGGCAGCGGGAATCTCTGATATCTGCCCTGGGACAGGAAAACAGTAGCACTGACCTACATTCCCAATGAAGAAAACAAGCGTAATGGAGGGAAAGGGGGGCCCACTGCTTTCTTGAGACTGCAATCAGATACACCAGCATTTTCCACTGGGAACATGAGCAAGGGAGAGGAAGAATACCCCCGTTACCAGCAAAAAGGAAGGCATTTTCTTGTTACCTCCAATTTGCAAGAGAGAAAGGCTATATGAGATCTGTGCTCAGGTGCTGAGCAAAAGAAGAGAATATACTGACTTATCACGTTTCTTGAGAGAAAACCAATAAGATACAAATGGGCAAGAGATGAAGGTGTGCCCTTTTCTATGCATCACAGAAGGTTCCTGATTAACACAACATTGAAAGCAAGAGAGTTTTTAAACAAATATGGTGTTCAAGGATATGGCGCACGTAGAGAAAGGGCAATAGCAGAGGTCAGCAACTGGCTCCGGACGTGGTGCCGCTGGCAACGGTTTGGGTTTTTGGAACACAGCCTGAATTTCCATGAACGTGGGCTTCTGGCGAGGGATGGGCTGCACCTCACGAAACTTGGCAGGAATGTTTTTGCAAACAGTCTCGCAAGGAGGATTAAGAGGTCTTTAAACTAAGTTCCGCTGGGGAGGGAGACAATATTATTCAGGGCAAGGACTCAGCGAGCGCAGGGGGGAAAGGCCCAAATGATACTGGACAAGCAGTACAAGTGGCCAATGGCGGGAGGAGTAGAAACAATAGTACAGGACTTACAGGAAGGGCCCGGGGACTTAAGTGTCTCTACACTAATGCGTGGAGTATGGGAAACAAGCAGGATGAACTTGAACTCCTAGTACAACAAAATAAATACGATTTGATAGGCATCACTGAGACCTGGTGAGATGAGTCTCATGATTGGAATATAGGAATAGAGGGGTATAGCCTATTTTGTAAAAACAGACCAAACAAGAAAGGAGGAGGAGTAGCCTTGTATGTCAAGGATGTTTTCACCTGTGAAGAGATCCTTGACTTAAACCCAGAAAGCCAGGTCGAGAGCATCAGGTAAGAATTAAGGCAGCGAGAAGCAATAGGGATATTCTGGTGGGGGATTACTACAGACCTCCGACCCAGGCTGAGGACTTTGATGACGCTTTCCTCAACCAAATGACTGCACATTCAAGGAGGAGAGATACAGTAATAATAGGAGATTTCAGTTACCCGGATATATGCTGGCAGTCAAACTCTGCCAAGACAGCAAGGTCCAGCAAGTTTCTTGTTTGTCTTGCAGACAACTTCATAGTCCAGAAGATGGAAGAGGCCACAAGGGGATCAAATATTCTAGATCTGATCCTGACCAACAGGAATGACCTTGTTAATGAGGTAGAAGTGGTTGGGTCTTTAGCGGGGAGTGACCATGCCCTACTGGAATTTGGCATTCAGTGGGAAGGAGAAGATGAGGGTAGCCAAACACTCATCTTAGATTTTAAAAAAGTGGACTTCGGTAAACTTAGGGAGCTGCTAGCTGGAATTCTGTGGTCAAGAATAGTGAAAGGGAAAGGAGTTCAGGAGGCATGGGAGTTCCTTAAAAAGGAGATACTGAAGGCACAGTCTAAAACTGTGCCAATAAGGAGGAAAAATGGAAGGCATCTGAGGAAACCAGAATGGTTGACTAAAGAACTCTCAGCTGAGCTAAGTGTTAAGAGAAACATGTACAGGAAATGGAAGAAGGGGGAAACCACCAAAGGAGAATTTAAGCAAGTAGCCCAGAGATGTAGGGAGGAGGTCAGAAAGGCTAAAGCACAGAATGAACTTAGGCTGGCCAGAGATATTAAAAACAATAAAAAGGGCTTTTTTAAATATGTCCTCAGCAAAAGGAAAAAGGAGGAGACGACAGCTCTCATTATTAGAAATGATACAAAAAGATATATTGGGGGCACCAGATGGTGAGCCAGAAGGAAAGCTCACCTCCCTTTTTTCCCCAGGCGCCATAGACAAACACAACAAGGTTACATGCCTGAAGTTGAGATAAGCAGGACATCAGTAGTTTCGCTCTGCTTATTCTGTGTATTTTTACTCAAATAGCCATTCTCCTGGTCTTAACCCTTTCATTCCCCCCTTCATGCTAAATTCAATTCCTTGCAATTTCAAGCATGCGCTATTTCGTGCCATCGCAGCATAGCGGGCGGCTTTTCCTTCCATTGCTTTAGAAAGGGAAGTACGCACACATCTGATGACACAAAAGATACATATCATCACCAATATTCCCCCAATAACCAAATACCGGAAACTTATGAACAGAGCTTTTATCCACGTCAGGTCGGGAAGCCATGATGTTACCCACTCCCATGGGTTAATTATACCTTTTACATTGTTCTGTATCATGTCCTGCAGATGCTGGATTTCATCTTCTATGGTCTTGTTTAAATCATGAAAGGTAACTTTACATCCACCCTTGACTATGGTACAAAATCCTCCTCTCCTGGCCAGCACATAGTCAAGGGTAACGCGATGCTGTAACAGCAGCTGATTGAGTTCCTCAATCTCGTGCTGTAAAGCCCGCACTATTTTTCCTGTAGCGTTAATAGTTTTCTCCAGCTTGCAAGTTAGCCCCAATATACTTTTGCGGTTCTCTTGAACTACAATTCCTGGGTAACCTCCCAGTGCAAGCAGCCGTGTGAAAACACGCCCTGCTCCCTGACTGAATTCATCAGGTCTTCACAGTGTTTCCCCAGCGGTCCCGCCATGTACTTTTTCCTCTGATTATTTGGGGACACCCTGAGTTCCGCTTTCCCCTAGCAGCTCGGCTCGCTTGCTCTGGTCCAAAAACCTGGACTGGCAGAGTCATGTATCCAATTCTCACACACTGATGAGCCCCTGGGTGGTGGCCCATCCATTAAAATAAAACCACAAGTGTGGATCTCTAGCCAGCAACCCAGTGCAAATACTACCCGAGCCTGTGAAATTAGGAGTAAAAACAGGATACTCTGGATACAACTCTCCCCAACTGGTTTCATTCATCCTCACTTCAGAACGGTAAGAGCTATTATAGGATCCATACAGATAAAACCTATCCTTACATGCTGGGTAGTTTTCTAATTTAGCAAAAAAAGAAGAATGCTCTACATACCCCTTCCATTTTGAATTCCAATTTCCACTGTGATGGCAGCAAAAACACATCCCAGTTGAATAGGTATAGAACTTCAAATGTCGAAACTGCGTCTGGTTTATTTTCCCATCCATGGACACGAACATGTTTGGCTTACCCCTGAGGGCTGATTGCAAAGCCCCCACAACCACTCCTGGCTCAGTAACAAGGGAGGACATAAATCCAAACTCAGCCACGGTCTGGGGATGCTCATATACCAAGATTGCGGCTGTCCCATGTTGTTGGAACATGTGTTCAGCGTGTCGTTTGAACCAGTTGGTCTGGACTGTTCTCCAGATCACAGTCCAAATCCCCACTATCAGCATCTACCTCATCATCGGAATTCGGAAGGGTTCCAAATCTATTTATCCCACAGAAATAATGTCGGTGCCAATACAAGAAAACTAAAGTCCCTATAATTATACCTACTACTAACAAGACAAGTTCAGTAACATGCATTACATGACGACTCCAGGACCGATGGGAGTCTGATTGTGCATAGAGCGGTTAGCGTCCGGTGGTAACTGCAGCAAAACCTAGCCCCAGTCTTCGTCCTCTGCAGTTGCTAGGTCTGATTGTACGTTGCCTGACAGCCTCCAGTGTGTGCCAGTTGTAAGATCTAGCCTACATTCTTCAATCACCAGTTGCGGATCTGACTGTGCGTAAAGTGACCAATTCTCCTAGTTTGGCCGCAGCAGAGTCTAGTCTGAATCTTCTCTCCCCCTTTTGCCTGGAGCTCTTCAATTTCAGAGGGTTTTCTTGTGATGAAATTACAGCCCAGTCATTAAAAGCCCTCTTAACCCTGGTATAATGTATTCAAGGCTTCAACCCTGCCACTTTTACAGCCGTAGGGGTTACTAGCAACACTTGATACGGTCCCCTCCACCTGGGGGACAAAGGTTCTCCCCTCCAATCTTTAACCCATACCTCATCTCCTGGCTGGAAGGAATGGGCCTTGGTAAGAAAAGGAACTCTCCTGACTTCCAAGGCATGCACTCGGATCTTTTCCAGCGCTCTTCCCAGAGCTTGGACTTCCACCTGAAGAGCCAAATTCCCTAACTCCCTGACAATCCCCCCTTAACCACCTCAAAATAGCTGGGGGTCTGCCATACAATAACTCAAAGGGTGTTAGTCCAGTTGTCTGGTTTGGGGTACATCTTATCCTTAAAAGGGCTATGGGGAGCACTTCTAGCCATCGAAGCTTGGTTTCCTGGCACAATTTTGCTAGTTGGGTCTTCAACGTCCTATTCATTCTCTCAACCTTTCTGGAGCTCTGAGGTCTATACGCACAATGCAGTTTCCAAGTAATTCTGAGGGCTTCTACCAGCTTCTTAACCACCCCATGAACAAAACTCGGGCCATTGCCGGATCTGATATGGAGGGGCAAACCGTACCTGGGCACTATATCTCGGAGCAGAGCTCTCACCACTTCTCTTGCCTTCTTGGTTCTGGTGGGGTATGCCTCGACCCAACCCGTGTAAGTGCATACCATCACGAGCATGTACCGGTATTGCCCTGCTCGCGGCATCTCTGTAAAGTCTATCACTAGGGACTCAAAAGGTGTGGATCCTTGATACTGAACCCCCTCTTCTTGCTTTGGCCCCTGACGTGGATTGTTCCAAGCACAGGTCTGGCACCATGATGAAGCCAGTGCTGCATATTGGCTTACTCCATCAATGAACACATCTTTCTCCAGTAGTTGAGTTAATGCTGTCTTTCCCAAGTGGGTAGCCTCATGCGCTTTCTGCACGACCTGCCACCTCAGGGATTCAGGTACATACCGCTTACCATCAGGCAGAATCCACCATCCATCAGCGTCCCTCTTAGCCTTCAGGTCCTGTTCCGCCCTCTCTTTCTCCTGCTGGGTGTACCATGGGATTTGTCCATTTAGAGAGACCTGAAAGAGCGGCATCAGCAAATCTTCCTCCTCTGGTTCTCGCTCAGCGGCTTCCTTGGCGGCTGCATCCACCTTTTGATTCCTTAGTATCACAGGATCACGCCCACGCTGATGCCCCTTGCAGTGCATCACAGCGACCCTGCGAGGTTCCCACACAGCCTCCAATAATTGTTCTATCTCTCTCCCATACTTAATTTCTTGTCCGGAAGAATTGATCAGTCCCTTCTCCTTGTACAATGCCCCATGCGCATGTAGAGTAGTAAATGCATATTTGGAGTCGGTGTAAATATTTACAGTTAATCTTTCTGCTAATTCCAGAGCTCTGATCAGGGCGACAAGTTCCGCCTTTTGTGCTGATGTGCCAACGGGCAACGCTCTGGCTTCTACCGTCTTCTCCTCAGTGACAACTGCATACCCGCCTTTCGCCTCCCATCCCACACAAAACTGCTCCCATCTGTAAAATAAGTGACATCTGGGTTGGACCATGGGTTGGACCCGCAAATCCGGTCGGCTTGAATACACCTCGTCCATGGTCTGGAGGCAATCATGGGGAGTATCTCCAGAGTCTACCGGGAGCAGTGTGGCGGGGCTCAAGGTGGTACACAATTCTAACTACACTCTGGGATTTTCATATAACATTCCCTGATATTTAGTCATTTGACTATTCGTGAACCAATAATTACCTTTTATTCCATCAGGGCTAGTACCGAGTGTGGGACTTTTACAATCAAGTTCTGACCCAAAGCCAGCTTGTCTGCTTCTTTTACCAGCAAAGCGGTTGCCACTACAGCTCTCAAACACCCAGGCCATCCTCTGGCCACCAGGTCCAGCTGCTTAGAGAGGTATGCCACTGGGCGCTGCCATGACCCCAGCATTTGCGTTAATACCCCCACAGCTACTCCTCTCTTCTCATCAATGTAGAGGTAGAACACCTTGGTTACATCTGGCAAGCCCAGTGCTGGGGCTTCCAACAGCGCCTTCTTGATCTGCTCCCATGTCTTCCTCTGCTCCTTTCCCCATACGAACTTGGACCTCTCTGGACCTTTGGTGGCTTCATACAAGGGCTTAGTCATTACTGCAAAGTTGGGGATCCAAATTCTACAGAACCCAGCCACACCCAGGAATTCCTGCACCATCTTCTGATTCCGGGGCTCAGGCAGAGCGCATACTGCTTCTTTCCTCTCCTGACCTAACGCTCTCCTTCCCTGGGCCGCTGAAATCCCAGATACTGCACCTCTACTTGGCACAATTGAGCCTTTTTCCTGGACACTTTGTAACCGGCTTCCCATAGAAGCTGAAGTAGCTCCAATGTAGCCCTTTTACATTCTTCTTCGCTGGTAGCTGCCAACAGCAAATCATCCATGTATTGGAGCAGGACTCGTTTCTCAGGTTTGGACCGGAATCTTTTCAAGTCCTGGCCCAAAGAGGTCCCAAAGATAGTTAGGGAGTTCTTCCACCCCTGTGCTAACCTGGTCCAGCACATGTGAGTCTTCCGTCCCGTTACAGGGTCTTCCACCTGAAAGGCAAATATTTCCTGGCTCTGGGGGGCCAACCGAATGCAGAAGAAAGCGTCCTTGAGATCCAAAACCATGAAGTGCGAGGCTGTGGATGGGATCAATCCCATCAAGACATACGGGTTTGGTACTACCGGATGTAAAGTTACTGTGGCCTCATTTACTGCTCTCAGGTCCTGGACCAGGCGATACTCATTTGTCCCAGGCTTTAACACGGGGAGCAACGGTGTATTCCACAGGGAGTGACATTCTCGGATTATGTTATACTTCCTTAGCTGATCCAAGTGCTTCTGAATCCCCTCTAGTGGTTCCCTGGGCACATGATACTGCTTTATGTGGACCGGTACAGCGTGAGGCTTTAATTCCATCGCTACGGGCTATAAACCGAGCTAGCCCTGGGGGATTGTCTTCAGTCCAAACCCCTGGGGTCCGAACACTATTGGCTGCTCTCTGTAAGCCATTATCCAATATCATCGCCAATCTTCCTCCATCGGATAGGTCACTGAAATATTCTTGGGTCATCTAAAATTTACTTCCATCAGCCCGTCTTCTTCGATGGAAATCTGGGCTCTCAATTTAGCCAATAGATCTCAACCTAGGAGGGGCATGGGGCACTTAGGCAAATACAGGAACCGATGGGTGACTTGATGCTTCCCCATATCCACAATTCTTTTCTCTAATAAGGGGTGCTGTTCTGTTTTTCCAGTGGCGCCCACAATTCTAATGGCATCTCCCGTCTTTGGGGCCACTACTGAATTTAATACAGACCGTGCAGCCCCCCGTCTACCATCATAGGGATGGCTCGACCCCCTACTTGGGCTGTGACCATGGGCTCCCCGGGGCCAAGAAAGGGGGCCCGGTCTGTCCTAATTGTAATTTTCCATGGCAGCCAATCTGAGGAAATCCCCGTCAAATCCCTCACCTACCGGCAACTTGTACCTCCTGTTCACCACTCTTCCTCTTCCTCTATTAGCCCCCCTTTCCTCTGCCGCTATCTGCTCCTCGTCCTCTATTCTCCAGCTGCCTCCGCTTAGGACACTCTCTTCTCCAATGCCCTATCTGGCGACAAAAAGTGCACTCATTGTGCCTCAGTGGGGGCTCACCTCCTCTTCCAGACTTCCGACCTCTGTCTCTGGTTGTTGGAGCATTCCTTGTCGCCAGGGCCACAGCCAGCAGTTCCGCCTTTTTATGCATTCGTCTATCTTTCTCTCTTTTCTCCTCTTGATCCCTGTTCACGTACACCTTTTGTGCAATCTCCAGCAGCTGGCTCAAATTCATTCTGGCAAACCCTTCCTGCTTCTGAAGCTTCTTCCTTATGTCGGGCTGGCTCTGGGCTACAAACGTCATATTCACCATCTGCCGATTGCCAGGGTCGTCTGGATTCACAGGGGTGTATTGCCGGTAAGCATTAAGTAGCCTTTCCAGTAGTCTCCTGAAGTATTTCTAACACTTTAGTCATGTTGACAGGCTTCTTCATTCCTGCCCTCATTGCCTCATCCACTGTTCGGGGTCCGCCTCTCCAGGGGGCGCCCGGTCTCTGGCTATCCGCTCTGCCTGTCTAATAACTCACCTCCACTCTTCGATGGTGAACAGGGTCATCAGTAGCTGCTGACAATCTTGCCAGTTAGGAATATGAGAAACCATAATACTGGAGCAGAGCTCTACCATCTCCTGGGACTTTTCAGTGTAAGTGGCATAATGTGATTTCCAATTAAGGAGATCTGAGGTAGTGAAAGGGGTGTGCTCTGAAGCCGCCGGTAACCTTCCTCTCCCTTAGGATCCGCCATCACTTGGCTGACCTGTCTCAAAGGTGCCACCACCTCTCCATCTTCTCCAGCAATATCTCCTGCTCCCCCTCTTCTCTCTGAGGCTTATTTTGGTGTTTGTCTTTTGGCTTCTCCTCTTGCTTGGGATGTTCAAGCCTGGGTCTAAGGTCCCACGGCAGCTCCCCTGCCTTAGCCCTCTCCCGGACAACTGGGTCTAACATTTCCGATCCCCCAGCCATTGTTCCTGACTGCAATAAGGGACCTGGGTGCGCTGCCCCAGGGGCAATGGCGCAGCAGCCAAGGGAGCTAGTGGGGCGGGTGGCATTGGAAGCGGCTGCTGGGGTGCTGCCGCCACAGGTGGCGGAACCATGTATGGGGGAGGGTAAGCGCTCGGTTCCTCTGAAGCCGAGTCCGGCAATATCAGTCTCATGCCGAGTTTCCGCTGCATCTTGTCCTGCCTAACCAGCATTGCTTTACAGATTTGCTCCTGACATTTCCGCAGCCACGGGGGGGGGGTTCTCTGTGACCACGGTGTCCCATGAATCTATGTAAGGGTATTGGTCAGGGTAACCCAGATTTCTGACCACAACTGAGTATACTGCCTTTATTCTAGCGGGTTCCAGGCTTCCCTCCGGTGGCCACCTCACCCTGAAGGAGGGCCACTCTACCTTGCACAAATTCCGCAAACGCCCGGATGACATTGGCGAACCTCCATAATCTCCACTAAATCCCTTCTTAAAATTCTTTAACATACAGTCCAGAGGAGTTTGTCGGCTTGTTCCCCCTCCCATTTCCTCCCACTTTTAGACAAGATACAGTAGGAAAAGGGGAGACACACAGGTAAGGGGTCCCGTGCGTCAATACGAGAGGGGAGACAACCAAATACTCTTGTGCCGACCCAGTCACCCGGAATAATTCGACGGCATGAATCTGAGAACTGCGACGCCTGATAGTCCAGTCACACATCTTTCATACAAACAAACAACCTCCCACATCCTTTTGAACCACCTTTAGAGACGTCTCTTTGTTTTTACCACTTTTCCGAAGTCTTCGCGGGTTCACTCTCCACCAACTGAGAGCTACTGGGATGAGACTAAGGGGGGTGATCAAGTCCCCTCTTCCCCCTTGAAAACGTAAGGGGGGTCTACTCACCAACAACCGTGGGAGGGCTGAGCTTCCAGCTGTGACCACGGGTCCGTTGACTGGAGCGCTGCCGCCAGGGAAGCCACCTCTCCCCTAACCAATCCTCTTCTACAAAAGTTGAGGGCGCCCTGGGTTTTGCCAAGGGGGGACGGTGATCCCCGACGCCCAAGCGTCCGTCAAGGGGGGCAGAATAGCCCCTTCTTCATTTCCCAGCCAATGCACCAAAAATGTTGTGGCTGAGAAAAGACGAAGACCTTCGGGTTCTTTCAGGAAAAACAGGAAGCTTTATTTTTTAACAATTTGAACTGCGCAGGGCGACAGCGGAAATTGTATTGTCCAAAACTGCTGCTCCGATCAGCTGAAACACTTAGGTTATGTACCTTTACTTTTGGTAATCAATCACATCTCCAGCCTAACACAAGCAAGCACAAGAAAAACAAAGCTCTCATTACTAGAAACGATACAAAAAGATATATTGGGGGCACCAGATGGTGAGCCAAAAGGAAAGCTCACCTCCCTTTTTTCCCCAGGCGCCACAGACAAGCACAGCAAGGTTACATGCCTGAAGTTGAGATAAGCGGGACGTCAGTAGCTCAGCTCCACTTATGCCATGTATTTTTACTCAAATAGCCATTCTCCTGGTCTTAATCCTTTCAGTTATAGAGTGGATTGTGCCTACAGGCCATGCCATACTCGGTGAGAACAAAGAAAATTTGGAGTGGGACAAAAGCGTTGGAAAGGGTCAAGTTTTACATGATTAGCTTAGCGCTGGATGACAATAGCATAGCCAGTATGCAAATGGCTCAGCATTGAGAGAGTGGCGGCTCAGGGCCGAGCGTCTTTGTGTAAAGTCGCGCCTAAGCAAGGTGCGTCTGCAAAAAGTGGTCCCTGAAGCAACAGAGTTGCATTAATCTGCCTGCCTAAGTGGGGACTGGTATGTCCAACCATTACTGGCCGCACCTGTTACGTGCTTGTCCGGTGGCCTTCGCAAACACATGGAGCAGGGTGGCAGAGAAAGGTCAAGTGAAGGCCAAATAAGTTTGATATCAAAGAGATATCTAGTGCTCTCACTGGGTAAGTCTGAACCGTGGTAACAGAAGTTCATTCTGTTAGCTTTGGCCCAGCTCTCCAATCTGTCCAGGTCATTTTGAATTTTGATCCTGTCCTCTGGCGTAGTAGCAACCCCTCCCAATTTGGTGTCATCTGCGAATTTGATCAGCATGCCCGCCACTCCTTCATCCAAGTCATTGATGAAGGTGTTGAATAGCACTATCAAGCTCATAACTCTATCACAAAAAAAGGGATAAGATTAGTCTGGGAAGAAGTATTTTTGAGAAATCCATGTTGACTTTTAGTGATTACGGCATTGCTTTCTAAGTAATTACAAACTAACTCTTTGACCATCTGCTCTAGTCGTGGTGTCCGTTAGACTCAGCTACTAAAATGGGGGCAGTATTGTCAGGAACCGAATGTAACAGTGCAAATACACTATTTATTAGGAGTGTGATACATAGTACAGGGCTTCAGTGAGCGAACTGGAGGCAATTAGCAAAATCCAAAACATTAAAAGCAAAGAGTTTCTCGTCCCACCCACAAGAGACCTTGGAGTTCTGGTTTCAGCCTGGCAGCGCTTATCACTACGTTCCTAGCTTTGTTTATCTGACGGTCTCTGGTTCTCATACCTTGTTACAAGCAAGCTGCTACTTAACTCCTACTACATGTCCCATAACTGAAATATGGAGGGCTACCCGACAAGTGTGACAAGAATCCTGTTGTAGAACTGGCTGCTAGCCACCTATAATGCTGTTCTCCTATTCTTCCATGGAGTAGCAGGTGACTATAAATAAGGTTATGTGTCACACGCTCTACAGGGCTCTTGTGGCTTTTTGGAGAGCAAGTATACCAAAATGAATTAGTTATCTGCAAATGTTTCAGATAACTAATTGTGATTCAGGTTGGCTAATTGTATAGGAAGAGTGGCTAGAAATCTTTTTGGACTTAAGTCACTCCAGTCCTCTCTTTGCAGCCCTGCTTATTACCTTCTATCTTTGGAGCTCTTGTAGATTAGCCCAACGAAGCACCGATTGAGGTCAATACTACTTTTGCTGGCATTCAACAGAATTCATGTTTTAGTAAATTCAATTCTTAGACTAGTTTTTGGGGAAAAAAATTTCCCTTGTAACAGACTTAATGATTTCTAACATGCAAATACTTCATGTGTGTGTGTGTGTGAGAGAGAGAGAGAGAGAGAGATAGAGCGCCTGTATGTTTCTCCATCCAGTCCTCCAAGATAGTATAGAACATTCTTGGTCTGTCTTTCCAGAGGCAGTAAAACCATAAGTTGTGTTTTTAATAACTTGTGCCCTACATGTGTGAGAGTTTAGGTTTAGATGCTTATGCAGAAGAGTATGCTTTTTTTTCAGAGCCTGATTTAAATCCTTAACGATAGGGATGGGAAGAATAAATTTTCCAAAACTGAATCCAGATCCCAATCCCTGGAAGGTTCTGGGAATCCATGAATCTCACGAATCTTGAATCTTTCAAATCCTTTTTTAAAAAAGGGTTTAAAAAGCAAGGGAAAGAAGGATAATCTTGGGCAAGACACACTCTCTTAGCCTTAGCAAAAGCCTAGGCAAAGGCAAACCTCCCTCCGAAGAAATCTGGCCAGAACAATTGTCCTAGTTTTGCCTCAGGATCTCCCCAGATTGAAAATGACATGAAGGCCCTTTCTACGCAGGCAGGAAAATATGTATTAATCCCACCCTTTCCTGCCTGTGTAAACTGGGCCACATACTACAGTCGAGAGCTAATCCAGGTCAAAACTGGTTTGGCTTTGCATAGCTCCTTCGGGCATCCTGGGGTTTGCAGTTTGCTGATGCACCAGCACACTTTGTCAGAGAAGGCAGTGACCCCTTGTAAAACTAGAAACCCCAGAATTGTGTCTGAAAGAGCTTTGCAAGGGAGCTATGCAAGCCTGTCCCTTCCAGTCAAGTGCTGAACTGAAATATGAAATGTTCAGTTTCAATATCTTAGAATACAATCCCAGGTGTAATTTCTGAAATTGTTAGCAAAGGCTATTGTGACTCCAAGAGAAAAACTCACCTCCTTGCCATCTCACCACGTGGGTCTGGTCTCCCAGGTTTTCAGGCATCCCAGTCTCCAACAAACCATTTGGTTGGTGGATTCGAAAGAATGAGTTTGCCTATTTTGGCACAGGGATTGGATTCGTGAATCTCGAATCCTTCCCCAGGATCTGGGGATTTGGTTGGCCCATCCCTACTTAACAATGAGGTTAACGTGACCAGAACATGAATGAAAGCCGACCTCGAGACTGGGCAAGAATCAAGTCAATGCCAGTTTCCGACCCAATAAATTCAGAGACCCGTGCAGAGAGAAGTTCAGAGAGAGCATGTTGCTTATAAGACGAGGAGATCAAACAATTAGCTAACCGTATGTTTCAGGTCTTTGTGAATAACTTGTAAAAACGACTTTTGGAAAAAGATCACTGGGCCACCCTGTACGGTTTTACGCCCTTTTGGTTTCTTTGTTGCCAAAGAGAAATTCTTTTACCACAAGAGCCTGTTCTCTAGAAAGCTCACAGAGGGAGATCTCGACCTGCAGTCTTGGGTGATGTGATGCCCGTAACCAAGTCTGTTCTGTATGGCTCCGTCAGCCAGAAATGTGGATAGAAGTGCTAGCTCTGCAAAAATCAAACCCCTGCTTGGCCCTGGAAGCCCCCTCAGGGCTCTCGGGGGCATCATGCCGAGCCTTAGAGAAAGGGAGCGGCTGCTCCGTCTGAACAAATCCTGCCAAGAAAGGGCTGCCAGAAGTCGGAAACAACTTGAAGTCACGTAACAATAGCAGTTATGGGGAGAGGGAAAAATACAGTTTTGGTGAATCCGGTTCCTCTTTCAGGTTTGCGTTAAATTGCTGGAGGTCCCTGAATGGTGAAGTATGTTGCTTGAACGGAATAGCTTAGTCCTCTGAGTTCAAGGCAAAGGCGGCACGTGCTTACTCAGATTCTGCCTCAACTGTGGTGAGAAGCCAGAAAGTCAGTGGACAAATGGTCTGACACAGACTTGCCTTTTTCCGTTTAGTCGCTGTCCTCTCTGCTGGCGTAAGAGGCCGCCTGGACAAATTGGAGCCCAGCGAGATCACCAAGTTTGAGAGTGCTTTCCTTGCTGACCTTCCGAGCCAACACCAGGCCCTCCTCTCACCCTCAGGTAAGTATATCTTGCTTCACAACAGCCAGGAGACAAATAATAAGACTTCCAAACTGGCAATGAGGCAGTCGTTCCTCTGCTTGGAAGGGCTGGGGCCCGGTCAGTGGCTGAAAGTCCTCATAGCGCTCCTAAGTTGTTGGCAGAGTAGGCGGGGGGGGGGTGGGGAACAGATCTCAGTTCTACTCGGCAGGGCAAAGGACTGTTACAAAAGATTCCCTCTGTTTAGCACCTGTCGTCAGAAGACTGAAGTGCATTTTATTAAATTGCTGCAGTGCGAATGGACTTTTTGAAATGTGTTTTGGTACGCAGCATCGGGTGTGGACGGAAGAAGTGGATGGGAGCTTGAAGGTTGCTTGGTTTTGCCTTGACGGGACTGAGGGGAAGATATCTGACCAAACAGAGCCAAGCTGAAGGAAACAGTCACAAATTCCCTCTCTGCATTTCAAGCATAAACTATTAACCATTCTACACAGCTCCAGGCCATTTTTGTCACTGACTGCTGCTAGTAGTTCTCTGGCTATATTTTTTCCCCCAGAGACATGCGAAGTAAGTGTGAGTTGAAAGTGCCGTCCTCATCCCTGAGGATTGGAGGTTCCGCCATTATCAAGAAGTCTCGTGGACTTCATCCGTGAGGTCGGGAGCCCTGCTGACATCCAGCAGCAGTGGGTACCTAAGTACGTGGTAACTAAAACCTTATAAACAATATGAACTCTGTACTCATTTTTTTTAAACAGCGTGCTACTTAGCCCAGTCAAGCTGACCGCTCTGCTTTTGTGGTGCACTGTCCACCTAAGAGCAAACTTTCCTCTGAGGCGCATAGCCCTAAAGACGCAAGGGCAACTTTCACATGACCCGAAATCCCAGCTGCAGTACCCCTCTGGAATCGGGGTCAGCGCTTAGCCTTCTGGTTCAGTGGGCCTGCTCAAGACGGGCAGCAGTCAGATTTAAGCCAGCGTCTCTTGTGAGCCAGCTGGGGGTTGGCCGCACACCCTCATACGCAGCGCCACTCATACACAGCTGGGTCCTTCCAGGGGGAGCTTTACCAGCTCTAACCCTCTGGGCTGAGGTGCCGGGGAGAAGCCGAAGCGGCGGTCAGCACTTTTCATGGCGGAATCCTTTGCTAACGCCGCCCACTCAAGAGGAGGTCGTAGGCCCTTTCCGCACGAGACGGCAGAAACGCCTCGTGGCATCGCAAGAGCGTAGCTTATGATTGCGTTTCTGCGACGCTGTGTTCCGCACGCTCCTCCGCTTGAGGTAGAGAAGATCGCTTTCTCCTTCCGCACGACACTGTCCGCGACCACTCCCCTGCTTCGCCTTTATCCCCCCACACACGCCTTTGATTGGATGCCTCCATTTTGTTTTTTAACTTTACCAGGCGACATTTCTGCACGGGAACATCTCTATGTAGGAACAACATCATGCAACTCCCGGCCTCATTTGAAATGCGACAGCAGGGCAGCGTTTCACAGTCTGGGGGTGCCTGGAGAGTGGAGGATGTCTGCCCCTGGCATGACTACTGTCACCAGCACCATGGGCTCTGCAGTGCTCACCCCTGGGCTTTCAAAACGCTTCCTGGGCGTCAGGATGGGATCTCCAGTTCCCCCCCAGTGCCCTCTGAGGACTAGAGCTGGCTGCCCTGCCCACTCTGGGGGCATCTCAGGCACACATGGGGGGCCAAGTACGGGGCGGGCAGTCTGTGGGTGCCTGGGAGTGGAGGATGTCTGCCCTTGGCATGGCTACTGTCACCAGCACCATGGGCTCTACAGTGCTCACCCCTGGGCTTTGAAAACACTTCCTGGGTGTCAGGATGGGATCTCCAGTCCCCCCAGTGCCCTCTGAGGACTAGAGCTGGCTGCCCTGCCCACTCTGGGGGCATCTCAGGCACACATGGGGGGCCAAGTACGGGGCGGGCAGTCTGTGGGTGCCTGGGAGTGGAGGATGTCTGCCCTTGGCATGGCTACTGTCACCAGCACCATGGGCTCTGCAGTGCTCACCCCTGGGCTTTGAAAACACTTCCTGGGTGTCAGGATGGGATCTCCAGTCCCCCCAGTGCCCTCTGAGGACTAGAGCTGGCTGCCCTGCCCACTCTGGGGGCATTTCAGGGACACATGGGGGGGCAAGTACAGGGGCGGGCAGCCTATGGGTGGAGTGTAGGATGTCTGCCCCTGGCATGGCTACTGTCGCCAGCATGACGTTAATGGCTAATAAAGATGATGTTTTTTCACTGTAACTGTGTTTGTGTGGTACTTTTGCTGCTATATAAGAAATGCCCCTGTCAGCTGCCTCCCCGCCTCATCTACTGAAAGGGAGAAGAAGCCACAGCGATATTATAAAGATCAGCTTTTATTGGGAAACAACAAACAGCAACATTTATTAGCAAAGTATATAAAAGGAGAACATGGATAACCCTCATGATGGCTTCATATTTGTAACTTTAGACCACTAACATCTTGAGTAGATACGGTCTGATGTCAAACTGAACAGAGACTGCTGGAGCGACTGCAGGTTCCATTAGGCTTGTAGAGTGTTTCCTGAGGTAGGAAGGCCTGCGGCTCCCATCATGCCTGTGTGCCAGATGGACAGCCTGCTCACCTGCGGTATACATGATGCTTTTTTCTGTTGCTGGGTGGATCCCTTCAGAGTACACTATAGAATCCATGGATTCCCCGGTCAGGTGGAAGGAGCTGCAGCCAAGTACCTAAACAGATGGAAAAGAAGCCTCCTTCCACCGTGGACCTGGGAGAGATTCATGGAGTACAGCCAGAGTGGAAAGCAAGATTAAGATTAGCCCCCACTAGCACAGTCCAGGGTCAGAGATGATGGGAGCGGCAGCAGCACAACATCTGGATCAGCCGAGGCATCCCCATGCCTGACGTTAAGGAGAAAAATGTTTATCTAAAATGTTTGTCAGCCACCCTCCATACCCCAGGTCACCAACTCTCCTCCCAGAGTCCTAGTCCAACTTCCTCTGAGGCTGAGATAGTGTGACTCACCTCCACAGGCCACCCGATTTCCTCCTAGAGTGCTAGATCAACTTTGGCTGAGACTGTGAGTCTTCCCCGCAGGTCATCCGGTCCCCTCTCAGAGTCATAATCCAACTTTCCCTACAGTTGAGAGAGTGTGGCTCCCCCAAGGTCACCCAGCTTCTGTCAGAGATGGTTTGACCAAACCTCCAGAAAACACTTTCTGATGTTAGTGTAAAGGTCATGTTGCTTTAATGGCTTTAACTGTTAAGTGCCCCTGTAGAAAGGAATGTGACTAAACCTGAGTTTCTGCTGAGTCAGGCTGATGAGCACCAGCTAGACCAGTGGTTCTCAACCTGTGGGTCCCCAGATGTTTGTGGACTTCAGCTCCCAGAAGCCCTGAGCATTGACCATAGTGGCTGGGGCTTCTGGGAGCTGAAGTCCACAAACATCTGGGGACCCACAGGTTGAGAACCACTGAGCTAGACAATACAGGGGTTGGCCAGGATTGGCTAGGTGTCTGTATAAAGGAAGCACAATCCTAGCCAACACTGCACATCATGTCTGAAGTGTGTGTTTGCTGCAGAGTGAGCCTGATATACTGGATTGCCATCTGAACTTTGTAAATACTGTATATATGTTCTAATGAAGATTAAAGAGCCTCCATATGGGAAGATTGCAACTTGGAGTGGGTGAGTGTTACTGGCTTAGTGCTTGTGCTGCTAACGGTGTTCTCTGCTGCTAGGCACACTTCCATAGCTGTGTATAGCTATCTCTGCTAATCTATAAGGAGTTTTTCCTTGACTGGCTATTTTTCCCTTTCCACCGCTTTTTGTTTTTGAGGGACAGCTTCCACCTACATTCCTAGTCCAATTTTCCCTGAGGCTGAGAGTATGATTCACCCTCAACTCACCCAGCTTCCTCCCAGAGTCCTGGGCCAACTTCCCCTGAGGCTGAGACAGTGTGACTCACTGAGCCTAAGCTCACAGGATAGCTCTAGTTTAGAAGCCAAACCAATTAAACTGATACTATTGTATGTTGAAAACAGGGCCCCCACCCTCTCTTTCTCCCCCTCTCCCCCTATGTCCCCTGCTTCTCTCCAGCTGCTTTTCTCTGTCCCACAGCAGCCAGGCAGGGTGGGCCAAAGAGAACTGCAGCTTCCAGGATACTTGGCTGCTCCTAGGAGGAGGCTGCTCTCACTGAAGACACCCCCCGCTGCCATGTTCCTGACAGCAGGGGTGTGTGTACGCCTAAGCAGTGACTTTGGAGACCAGGGTCTGAATCCCCACTTGCCCATGAAAACCCACTGGGAGACTTCAGGCAGGTCACATTTTCTCAGCCTGAGACAAAGGCAAGGTAACCTCTGCTACCACCATAAAAATCTGTATTTGCATACCTATATTTGAAGGCCTCTATCTGTGCAGAGAAGAAGGAAAAGAGTCACCTCTTGCCCCTCGGTCCTCCAAGGGCTGAAGGAACAGAGCTGTGCTCCTTAGAGAACCCAGTGAAGCTTCTTCGCCTTATTCCACCACTTTCTCCACCAGATTTAAGATTATGCCTGAATCTCTGCTGCCACTCTACATGAAGACTTCCTCCAACTCACTGCTACTACCAAGGGTGGGGCGGGGCTTCCGTAACCCCCACCTCTGCCACCCATTGCAAGGACCTCTTCCTCTCCTGGCTGTGGCCAAAAATGTGGGAGCCTGGTACATGCCCTCAAGGTTCCCGTCTGGGAGGATGTCATGCAACTTCTATCCCCACCGGACACCAACCCTCCGGATCCTCTGCTGCAACCACAGTCCTCATTTCTGAACCCAATCTTCATACATACAGCATTCACAATACACAAAAGCAACATTTTACTAGCAGAAACTGAACATGACAAAAGGGATTAATAATATATTTCAAACTAATACTTCACTCTAACTCACACACTTTTCTTCCCTAATACAGACTTTTGAACTCCACTCATGAATTCACAAGTCTTGACTGTCTTAGGCCTCATCCACACTCACCCACTCACCCCACGCTCCACTCTAACCCCTCGACGTGCACCGCCAACCACAAGGCTCCTTTGAATCCCGTCATGCGCTCCACAAATCGCCTCTCTCTCAATGTTCAGTTCACTCACTCCTCCCACCAGCCCCTTACTCGATTGCCTCTATTACACAGGGGAGACAGAATCAAAATCCCTCAGTATCTAAGACAAACTTAACAACATTTTCCACCCAGTCTGTGGCATTGTAACCAACTATTCAATAGTATTTATGCAGAGTTCATTTAGATGAGACAGTGGGTCTCCTACTAATAGCTGCATTAGCATTTCCCCTCCATGCAATCAGAAACCCCTCCCCACAAATAATTCATAACAATTATTTTCTTTGTGTGCTTGTTAAATTATGAAAAAGTACACTCCACAACACAATACAATTAATGCTTTATTATAAGAGGCAGGATAGAAATAAATATTATTATTATTATTCATACACAGGATAACTAAACATATCCAAAATATTGTTTAACGACTCAAAAAACTAAGAGTTTTACAACAAAACTTTAAAATCCAGTTTTAACTTCTAAAGGAATAACAATTTGTTGTCTTCCGAACAATGCACGTCTTCCATACACAAAGATATAGCATAACAGCGTCAGAAGACACCACAAGGGCCATAGGGTGTAACATCCTGCCAGGCGGAGATATAAAAGCATTATGTAATACAAATATAAAATATATATATATATATATATATATATATAATAAATCAAAGCATTCCCTTTGACAGATGGCCATTCAGCTTTTCTTTAAGAACTTCAGAAGGAGGAGACGCCACCACACGCAGAGGCAGCATATTCCACTGTCAGACTGCTCTTACCATCAGAAAGTTCTTCCAAAGGTTTAAATAGGATCTCTTTTACCAACGTTTGAAGCCAATGCTCCATCATGTCCTAATCTCTGGAGCAGCAGAAAACAAACTTGCTCCATTTCCCACAAAACATCCCTTCAAAGAGTTAAACATAGTTATCATGCTGCCTTTTAACCTTCTCCAGGCTTAGCGGACCCAGTTCCCTCAGCCACACTTCAAAGGGCATAGTTTCTGGGCCTCTGACCAGTTTGGTTGCCTTCCTCTGGACATCCTCCAGCTTGTTGATATCCTTCCTGAACTGCGGTGCCCAGAACTAGACACGGTCTGGCCAAAGCAGTCCCCTGACGCTAGACACTCTACCCTTATAGATGCAGCTCAGAATTGCATTGGCTTTTTTATCTGCTGCATCACACTGCTTTTTATCTGCTGCATCACACTGCTGACTCACATTCAACTTGCGGGCTACCAAGACCTCTAGATCTCTTTATATGCACTATGGTCAAGCCAGGTGAATTTCTGTGCATTTCACATTTTCTGCCTTAAACTGCTCCCTGTTGCAATTCATTTGGTTAATTTTAGCTCAGCTCTCTAATGCCTGTGGAAATTATGCTTTGAAATTTCTAACACAGAACATTGCATATATTACTATCAGCGCGTCACTATTTTATTTAGCTAATATTCTGTTACGACAGAAGCATATTTTGTATTCCATACATTTATGGTTTCTCCCCTGTATGCGTCCTTAGATGGCGATGCAGAACTCCACCCCGACTGAAGCTCTTTCCACATTCCATGCATTTATAGGGTTTCTCCCCTGTATGCATCCTTAGATGGCGATGCAGATCTCCACTCCGACTGAAGCTCTTTCCACATTCCATGCATTTATAGGGCTTATCCCCTGTGTGGGTCCTTTGATGGGAATGCAGACTCCCACTCTGACTGAAGCTCTTTCCACATTCCATGCATTTATAGGGCTTCTCCCCTGTGTGGGTCCTGTGATGGGAATGCAGATTTCCCCTCCGGCTGAAACTCTTTCCACATTCCATGCATTTATAGGGCTTATCCCCTGTGTGGGCCCTTTGATGGGAACGCAGATGTCCACTCTCACTGAAGCTCTTCCCACATTCCATGCATTTATAGGGCTTATCCCCTGTGTGGGTCCTTTGATGGGAACGCAGACTTCCACTATGACCGAAGCTCTTTCCACATTCCATGCATTTATAGGGCTTATCCCCTGTGTGGGTCCTTTGATGGGAACGCAGATGTCCACTCTCACTGAAGCTCTTCCCACATTCCATGCATTTATAGGGCTTATCCCCTGTGTGGGTCCTTTGATGGGAACGCAGACTTCCACTATGACCGAAGCTCTTTCCACATTCCATGCATTTATAGGGCTTATCCCCTGTGTGGGTCCTTTGATGGGAACGCAGACTTCCACTCTCAGTGAAGCTATTTCCACATTCCCTGCATTTATAGGGCTTATCCCCTGTGTGGGTCCTTTGATGGGAACGCAGACTTCCACTCTGACCGAAGCTCTTTCCACATTCCATGCATTTATAGGGCATCTCCCCTGAGTGTGTTCTTTGATGGGAACACAGATGTCCACTCTCACTGAAGCTCTTTCCACATTCCATGCATTTATAGGGCTTCTCCCCTGTGTGGGTCCTCTGATGTCTATGTAGCTGTGCACTCTTACTGAAGCTCTTTTCACATTCCATGCATTTACAGGGCTTCTCCTCTGTGTGAGTCCTTTGATGTTTCCTGTATTTTCCACTACAGCTGAAGCTCTTTCCCCATTCCATGCATTTATACGGTTTCTCCCCTGTGTGGGTCCTTTGATGGGAATGCAGATGTCCTCTCTGACGGAAGCTCTTTCCACATTCCATGCATTGATAAGGCTTCTCCCCTGTGTGGGTCCTCTGATGTATATGCAGATGTCCACTCTGACTGAAGCTCTTCCCACATTCCATGCATTTATAAGCCTTCTCCCCTGTGTGGGTCCTTTGATGGGAACACAGATTTCCACTCTGACTGAAGCTCTTTCCACATTCCGTGCACTGATAGGGCTTCTCCCCTGTGTGGGTCCTTTGATGGGAATGAAGACTTCCACTTCTACTGAAGCTCTTTCCACACTCTATGCATTTATATGGCTTCTCCCCTCTATGGGTTCTGGGATATGAACTTAATTGAACAGAATATTCCATTCTTTTTCTTTGCTAATTCTAATATGATCTCAGAATTTCAGAAATAGCAACTCCTTGAACTTCAGAAGATTTTTTCATGTCATACTTAGGGAAAGCTTAGGTTGAAGCTGTCATGAAGCTTCCTTGGCAAGATTTGTTCAAAGGCTGTTTCAGGAAAAAGGAAAATATCATGAGGAGCTAACCACAGAAACATCAAGCATCAAGACCAAGAACCCAGTGCCCTAGAAAGGGCAGGAGAAGATGATTGGTCCAACTGGAAAGAGCTCACTGGCTGGTAAGAATTCTTTTAACCCATCCCCAAGTAAGAGAAATCCCTACTCAAAATGAATAGGGAGTCCTGCCCATGAGATTTTGCACTGCATAGTGTTAACAGTCAAATCCAACATTTGTAAAAGAAGAAATTGTGAAATATGGCCAGCAGAGCAGGTAGCCCATGTTGCACAAATCATTTCCTTTTTATATTCCCTCCTTACTAACATCTCACCTCAGAGGAATGCCAGTCTCCCTGGACAGCACTAGAGTAAATCATGAAACGGCAGTCCTCCCGGATCCTGAGTGGCCCCAGTATGGCCAGAACACTCCATGTGATCAGGCTTGGAAGAAAGACTTCCTGCCTCATGTGAATCCTTTTAATCTCTCCCAGGTCAGAAAGAATATTTCCTGCTCCTCTTTACCCCTCCAGTACAGTCCCTGCCTAATGTTTCTAAAACAAACCATACTAGAGATACTGACGGCACAGAAAGAACAGATTGGGACCACTGCTTCCCTTTACCCATTCTCCTATTGATGCAACCGAGAATCAGCTTGGCCTTCTTGAGCTGCTGCATCACATTCTTGGCTCATGTTCAGCTTGTGGTCTACCAAGACTCCTAGATCCCTTTCTCATACATTATCATGAAGCCAGGTGTCACCCATCTTTTATCCATCCATTTCGTTTATTTTGTCCAAGTTCAGTACCTTACATTTCTCCCTGCTGAAATTCATTATGTTAATTTTGGCCCTTCTCTCTAATTCGTTAAGGCCAATATTGACTTCTGATCCTCTCCTCTGGCGTGTAAACTACCCCTCCTAATCTGGGGAATCCAGAGTGACTGACTATCAGGAACCACGAGCAGGCCAGCAGATCTGAAGAAGTGCTGCCACCCTCTTTTTAAATACTATCAGTGAAAGAAATGTGATTAACTTGGGCTTATCAATGCACAAAGCACCTAAAAATTAAGATTTGTCATACAAAATATAAAGAAACTGGGCAATATTACTCTGTGAACTTCTAACCAGTGTCAGAAATAAGAAGATCAGCAAAAAGTATAAGAAAGAAGGAGACAGCTGTGATAGAAGAGGCAAAAAGAAAAAGAAAATTAAATGACTGGGACATAAATTTGCAAACTGGAGTTACAATACATAAAGTAGATACAAGAAAAGTGGTTATGAATCAGTAATAAGGAAATTTATTGGTGACTGAGGTTAAGTTGGAAGTAACAAGTAAGGAATTAAGAGAAATAAATATGTGAACTAAATAAAACAAGAAATTGTGAATTAAAATTGGCATCCCATAATAGCCCCCCACCCCATAAAGACCTATAAGCCTGGCTCAGAGCCAAATATCCCCCATCCATGCCCTCACAGCCAGCCAGCATTTATATCCTCCCCTCTGAACAGCCCCCAAAATCTCAGCCCCAGGGAGACACCCAAGGGGGGACCTGACCGCTGCCTCTTTGGGGTGGAGGAGGCTTTCTTTTCCAGCCCCCTACCCCATAACCCCCTTCCCAGCCTCCCTCTTTCCATTAGAAACTTTTCAGTCTCTTTCTCTCTCCATTCTGCAGATCTTCCATCTGCATCAGTGGCAGGACCTTGGAAGAGGATCCCAGGCAGAACCACTCGGACCAGAGGAATGAACACCCACTTGGCCCCCAAGCTTCAGGATCCCAACGGAAGAACCTTCTCTTGCTGCTCGGTGCTGTCCGGCTGCCTTCAACCGAGGGTGACCCTACCTATGGCCGAGAGACCCCCAAGAGACCCTCTTCTTAACAGGCTCAACCAGGTCTTGCCAGCTCGGCCTTTGGGCTCCCATCCACTTCCACTGCGCTCTTCCTCTTTTCCTGTCAGGCTTAATTCTACGGAAACGCCTCCTATATTACATTCTTACCTTGCAAAGCCTTCTCAGAACGAAGGCTCCTCTCCCTGAAGCTGCAGCCCAGTCCTGGATCTCTGAGTGGCTGGAGAAAGAAGCGGAAGGGGAACAGGGTCCCTTCCCACTCCCCTCCCTGCCTGCCTGCCTGCCTGCCTGCCTTCCTTCTCCCCTGGAAGACTCAGAGGAAGGGTCCCCCCACCCTCGCCGGGGGGAGCGAGGGAGGGAGGGGAAGCCTCCAAGCAGGGCGGTGTTTCCAGGGTAGGGAGAGGCCTTTGCATTTAGGGGACCCCCCCACTACCCCCACTCCGCCTCCCTCGGGCCTCTCACACTCCCCCTTCCCAGGATCGGGGCGCGCGGCCTCTCCTTCCTCCTCCTCCTCCCCCTCCCCTCCAGGAAACCCAGGAGCCCCCTCCGCCCCCCTTTCCGGGACCGGGGAGGCTGGAGGGGGTCTTCTCCCTCCCCCCATAATCCCAGCCTCTCTTCCCTCTCCGAAGCAGGAAGCGCCTCTCCCGCCACCCCCCTTCTTTAGCGCCCCCCTTCTCTGTCATCCTTTGGCCTCCTGCCATCCCATAACAGTCCCCAAGACAGACAGTCCTTCCCCCGCCCCCAAATATTCCCCGGGCCCCGCGGAGACCCCCCCTCCCGAGGAAGGGAGAGGAGGAGGGGGAGCCCCACGGAGCCTTTTCCGGGAGCCCCTCCTTGCTTCCCCCTCGCGGCCCCCCACTCCCTCCCGGTCCCGAAATGAGGCCCCTCTTCCCGCTCCTCCCGCCCCAGAGGGCGTTTGGGGGTCCCCTCCCCAGCCCCGTTACCTCTCCTCCTCCTCCGCGCAGGGCCTTCCCGCCCCGCTGAGGAAACAAGAGCGCCCTGCTCCGGAAGTGAGCAAAGGGAGGCGCGCCTTCCCCGCCCTCCCTTTCTGCCTCTCAGGAAGGCGCGCTCGCTGCCTTTCGGAGGACCGGGGGGCGTCTCTCCTGAGAAGGAGGAAGGAGGGAGACCCCGACGCCGCCCCCCTCTCCCTTTCTCTCCCTCTCCCCCCAGTGAGGGGGGTGAGGGAGGGTCTTTCTTTCTTTACCCCAGAAAAGGCTGTAAGGATTTAAGGGAGCCCTGGCCCAAGGGCCGAACTACTCTCTCATGATGGCTCTCAAAGCCCCCCCCCCGAATCTCTCCATAGAATCAGAGGAAGGTAGAGCTGGAGGAGACCCCCGGGGCCATCCAGTCCGACCCCGTTCGACCCTGCAGGAACCCGCAGACGGCCCCCCAGCCGCCGCTTAGAAGCCTCCAAAGGAGGAGGAGATCCCCCCGCCGGACAGCCCTGAGCGCCGGGAAGCCCTTCCTGAGGTTCAGGTGGAATCTCTTTTCCTAAAGTTTTCCTATAGTTTCCACCTGGCAAATGCTGCCCGTTTTTCCAGGTAGACTTCTCTAGCTGCTGGAGGTTCCACCAGGGGATGCGAGCAGGGAGGATGGATTTCCTCTAGGTTGTGGAAATTCTCCATCATCTCCCACCCCTTCTTAATTTCATCTCTGCACCAAATCTGATTTATTTACGCCAGCAGCCCCTGGTAGACGACTGCTGCTTACAGAGGGTCCTCCTTCCAGGAAATGGGGGCCAGGGCCACCTACATAGGGGGCGTCATGTGGGACTTGAAGCTTTGATATCCCCTCTTGCCTTCCCCGCTTCTCCCTTTCCACCCTCCAAGTGCTGCCTGTTATTCCAGGTGGGCTTCTCCGGCGGCTGGAGGGTCCACCAAGGGGAGAGAGGTGGAAAAGGAAGAGGTGGATGGATTTCCCCAGTTCCTGTGAAATTCTCCATCGTCTCCTGCCGCTTGTTAATTTCACTTCCACCTCAGTAGCTTCAGGTGGACTGCTCCTGTGAAAGGAGGATCCACCTTCCTGGGAAGGGGTGCCTCGGGATCCCCACCTTGCCTGCCCTTCTTCCCTTGCCCCCTCCCAGGGCTCTCCGTAATTCCAGGTAGACATCTCCTACTGCTGGAGGCTCCACCAAGGGAAGAGAGCAGGGTGGGTGAATCTCCTCCAAGCCTGTGGAAATTCTCCACCATCTCCCTCAGCTTTGTAATTTCACTTTTGCACCAAATCTACCTTGTATCTGCCACCAGCCCCAGGGAGACGACTCCTGTTAACGGAAGATCTACCACACAGGAAATCGGGGGGAGGAAGGGCCACCAATAGGGGCCAGTCTCTGCCCTCCTCCTCCTCCCCCCACCCTCCACACCACGCAAAACACACCCATCCAACATTCCTCTTCTCTACAAAGTGGAAACGGAATCCAATGGAGTTGGAAGGGTCACCCAGTGGTCATTCAGTCGAACCCCAATCGGCTATGCATGAAAGCCACAAAGTATCCCCCAAAGAGGCCGATAGCCCACCTGTGCTTGGGGTTTTTGATGGGGATTTGTTCGGAGGTGGGGTCATCCCTTTATGCCATTCTCTGAGGTGGAGAGAGTGTGACACACCCAAGGTTGGATATGGAAATTCCCAGGTTGTGGAAATTCCCCACTGTCTCCCCCTGCTTGTTAATTTCACTTCCAGTCCAGTAGCCCCAAGGTAGACTGCTCCTGTGAAAGGAGGCTCTACCTTGCCCAGAAGGGGCAGGTTCAGTCCATCTTTTCTAGGGGGTTCTTGTGAGGAACCTTGAGCCTCGGGGCCCCCACTTTGCCTTCCCTTTTCCTTCCTTTGCACCGTCCAAGGCTATCTATAATTCCAGGTAGACATCTCCTGCTGCTGGAGGCTCCACCAAGGGAAGAGAGCAGGGTGGGCGAATCTCCTCCAAGCTTGTGGACAGTCTCCACCATCTCCCACCGCTTCTTAATTTCATTTTTGCACCAAATCTAATTTGTGCTACCAGCCCCAGGTAGACTGCTCCTGTTAATGGAGGATCCACCTCGCAGGAAATGGGGTTCAAATCCCCACTCAGCCACAGAAACCCACTGCATGACCTTGGGCAAGTCACACTCTCTCAGCTTCAGAGGGAAACCTCTTCTGAATAAATCTTGCCAAGAAAACCCCAAGAGAAGATAGATATATTGGAGCTAGTGTGGTTTGAGCATTGCTCTGGGAATTTGGAGAACAGTGTTCAAATCCTGCTAAGCCACAGAACCCCATTGGGTGACACTGGGCAAGTCGCACTCTCTCAGCTTCAGGGGAAGGCCGTGACAAACATCCCTTGAATAAATATGGCCAGGAAATCCCTAGCAGAGGCAGCATGGTGTCATGTATGCATAAATAGCCAAGTTACATTTTTGTGCCTTTTTATCCACAGAAAGCAGCTTGAAGACCGCGCTCCCTACGAAATAAAGAGCGCTCAGGAACAACGGCCTGCTTGGCCCCGAAGGCAGCCCTGATGCCTATGACCTCATCTCCGACTTGCACAATACGGCAGCAAACATGGGAGGTACCCTCATCCTGGAGAACTCCAAAGATGACTTCGCCATTCAGATGTGTCATTACATTAAGGTAAATGGTGATGATCCCAGATGAGTTTTGCAGTTCTGTTAAAGAATCAAGAATGAATTCCCACATAGGGTGAAAAAGGCTCAGACACTCCCTAAAAACAGAATCTGTTTCCAGCATTGGCGTGGCAGAATCTCATCCTTCCAACTGGCCCTGATTTGGCATGGACAGTCCCAATTAATCCTTTGCTATCCCACTGTCTCAGCAGCTTTTAAAATGTCCCAGTTCCTCTTTACTCCTTCTGCTTTCTCACTTGAGCCTCAGTTGCTTCAAACTGAGTTCAAGCAGCAAAAGTAGTTTAGCTCAGCAAGAGAGACATGAGAGGAGGGGCAGAGTCTTGTCCTTCCAGGTAGGCTCAGGCAAAGCTCAACTGCGGCAGCTTCTCCTAGTTAGTGTGTTTTTCCTCATTAATAATATTTTCCATCTTGCCCACACTCTGATGTCGCTTGGCCACACATGTCTTGCTTTTTATCTGTGAAATGTTGGAAGGCAGAGAATCATCACAGAGCTAGCATGGTGCCTAGTGGTCTGACTATGACCCTGGAGACCAGGGTTTGATTTCCTGCTTGGCCGTGGAAACTCATTGGGTGTCCTTGGGCATGTCACACACTCTCAGCCCAAGAAAACTGAGATAGTTTTGCCTTAGGGTTGCCATAAGACTTGAAGGCACACAATGGAACAAGGGAATCATCAACTAGTTAGACATGGGTGAGAATTTCATTGCAGTTCAGTTTTGGTAAACATTTACCCAAATCTACAAATTGTCAAGATGGAAAGAATTTGCAATTTTTTAAAAAATGGCAGACACACAAAGTGAGAGATTTGTCCCTCCACACCCAAGACTTTGAGCATTTAACTCTCAGAATCAGAGTTTGAATCAGTGTGTCAGTGTGTGCTCAATCATGCTTCGTTAGGGTTGCCAGCTTTTTTTTTTTCTAAGAGCCCCTCATCCTTTATACCTATATGATAGACAAATTTAATATGGTCCTCTCCCCGGACTGGCAATAGTTGTACCTCCCAAATTTGAGCAAAGCAAATGGGAAAAGATTTTAATTTTAGTTCTTTCATTAAAAGAAAAAAAGAAGGATTTACCGAAACATAGGGCTATGTAGTATACCATTGTATCAATGGACCAGGAAAGGCCTTTTAAAAATTGTTGTGCTTTGCTGTGTCACTGACAGATTGCCTTTAATTCTTGCGCATAGTAACACAATGCAGAATGTGACTGATGCTTTTCTACATAGTAGTGTAACAGTAGCCTTTTACTGAACACAGACAATATGGAACTTCCCAAATTTGAATTCTTGCAGATGTAGGTCCTCCTAACAAAAGTGTAAGTTCCCAACAATATTCTGGCCTTGAGCTTTAATCTCCTTTTTTCACTTCGTACACTGGGCTAAGCCATATGTCCCCGTCTGCCTGTTTTTGCACATCTGTACCCTTTCCAGTGCCCCTTCCCATCCGCACAGTTGGATTTTATATGCTTCTCAAGGTCATTCTTTCTGTGGTTGAAAACTTGTGAGGACTGGTATGTAGCTAAGTGGAAATTCATTTCATCAATTTCCCCAAAATATTTATGTCGTAAGAAAATCCAGATCAGCCTGGAAGGAGGAGCGGGCGAGTGGGTGAGCGCCAGGAGGGAAACGACCCTAAAGGCTTCTTTAACGCTTGATCTGGAAGACTGCTTTCTTAATTTCCCCTTCTTGATGAATTAACGCTGGGGTCGTGTTCACTTACGTTAGTGTGCAGCAAAGTTTACTGAAGCGTTCCTCATGTGGTTGAGGGGCACTCACGAATACAGCTTTGTCTGTTTTCCAAAGATGCCCTGCTTCTCTGTGTTTTTAAGCCAGCTATATACCTGCTGACCATGAAAGGCAATGTATAAATCATGTCTGCATCAGTAGAACGTTTCTTAATTCCGCCTTAATATTTGCATAGTGAGAACATTAAACAAATATTTTCTGCAGAATGCTTTGGCACCAGACGGCTGTCCTGTTTTCCTTATTGAGCATCCCAACCTGAAATATGCAACGACTCGGTCTATAGCCAAACATCCTGTGGGTAAATATAAAAGGTCATAAGTGTTGTCCAGTCCTCTGAGATGAAGAACATGCAGTTACTTTTCCATATTCTTGTTGTTCTATGCCTTCAAGTTGTTCTTGGCTTAATGGCATCCCTAAGGTGATCCTATCATGGGGTTTTCTGGGGCTGAGAGTGTGTGACATGCCCAAGGTCACCTAATGTGTTTCCATGGCCGAGTGGGAAACTGAATCCTGGTCTCCAGGCTCATAGTCCAACGCTCAAACCTCTATCTATCTATCTATCTATCTATCTATCTATCTATCTATCTATCTATCTATCTATCTATCTATTCTATCCATCCAGAACTCAAAAAAGTTAATTTTCAACTGTGGCTCCCACCAACATTTGCTGGAGATTCTAGACATTGTTGGACCAAAATAGGAACTTTTTTCAAGGTCTGGATTTGCTTGTATCTAAGTAGACCAGAAGTGTGGGACCTCTGGCTTCCGGATGTTTTAGACTACAGCTCCCATGATCCCTTTCCATAGGCTGTTTTGGGTGGGGGTAATGGTCATTGTAGGCCAAAACATCTGGAGGATTCCCTATTCAGGAACTAGGCAGTGCTTTGCATCTTGCTTGCTTTCTTGCTCTAGAGTGAGTGCAAGGGACTTAAGCTGGGTCAGGAACTGAGAATATGTTGGGAGATGTGGGAGGATTAAATTGCTTTCTCCTGGTGTTTTTATTTCCATAAAACATATCTGTTAATAGAACACTTTGGGCCAAAAAAAGAACCACCCAGAAATAAAAATTTAAAAATTGCAGGTGTGGGCCTGTTAGTATCTATAGATTAGAGGAGGCGGCAGAAGGAGTAAGGTGTTCCATTAGCTAACACAAAAGTTCTTGATCTGGATTGCATCCCTTGCGCTTCCTCTAGAAAACAAGGAGGACAACGTATTACTTGCCCATGACAAAATGGAATGCTGTTTAGCCCAGAGTTGAATTCTGCTGCATGATCTAAAATAGCTATTTTAGCAACGTCCTTCTGCTCTTGGAAGTTGCTTTTGCAAGCCAAGCCAGATGTGTCACACATTTTTATAAGGACAGCAAGGTTCAGAGGAGGGCAGTGAAGAAAGTCGGGTGGTGGTGGAAGAGAAATTCAAAGGTTGAAGACACTGGTTATATTTATCCTGAGAAAAGGAAGTCTGGAATGGAACCCATGAAACCTCCATTTACAGACATGATAGGGACACAGAAGAACACACAAATATGTGTTCAGAGGGCAGAGGGCTAGATCAAAAGGGGCCAAGCTGCAACAGGATAGGCTGGCCATTAAGAGAAAACTCTTGGTAGTAACTCTTGGTAGCAGTACTTACTCACCCGGTACAATAACACCCAACTGAGGAAGGCGAGGAAATGAGATGTTGCCCTGCAACTTCCATTATTCCTCGCCATTTTCTATGCTGGGTAAGTCTTCTGGGAGTTGTGGTGTGGTAAGACCTGGAGGACTATGCACTGCCAACCACAGTGTCTGTTTTAAAACTAGAAGGAATGATTACTGACGATATAGCAAAAACAGGCCTGGGGGCTTATCCAGACACGGGAAAAGTCCTTGGAAGTATCAAGATTTTCCAGTTGTTTTTGTTTCAATTTTAATTGCATGTTCCCAGTTTTGCACCCAAGTTCTTTTTGGATATATCCCAGGTTTCCCTCACTCCCCTCTCTCACTGATCACATGTCATATCTAGACTCAGGCAATGTTTCAGACATTGCCTTTCACCAATTTGCACAGAGGCCTTTTCCGTCATATTCGGGAGTTACAGAAAGTGTCGCAATGCCTTAGCGATATTAGAACTGGTTAAGCCCTGGGACTCTTTTTCTTTTCCTGTTCGCCTTCCTCCTTACCTTGCTTGATCTCTGCTGAACCTGCTGCCTTGGGAACAGTTGCTGTGTTTCTTGTGGCAGCCATCTTAAATAGCTCCAAGGATAACAAAGGCAGACAAAGTGCTGGGAATTTCCTGGGAGCCCTTCAGAATGAGGTAGAACAAAACAATACAGAAAGAACAGGAAAAACAAAACGAAACAAAACAGGGGCTTTCTAGCTTTTTAAGGCCATCTGGATGGGTCCTAAAAAGTAGAGGAGAAAGATCTCTGTGAAGGGGGGAGTGACAATTACAGTGTACCTCAACTTGTCAAAGGAAACCGAACTACGACGTGTAGAGGACTTCAGCTGTAGCTTTGTCACCAAAAGATGATTTCCTACAAAGGAGTAAATTGCCTTCATTAGACAAGCCCCACACTCTGCTGTCATTTATTAAATGTTCAAAAGAAAACAAAGCTTTTCATTATGCGAGTTTCTTGTATTGTGCTTGCTTGGTATGCTGAGATAATTGGGGTTTTTTTTTCACCTGCAGGGCAGACGGCTTTGAACATCGCCATTGAGAAGCAGCAGCACGATATCACCCAGATCCTGATTGAGAAAGGTGCAGACGTCAACGCTCGGGCGCAGGGCATGTTCTTCAACCCAAAGCACAAAGACGAAGGCTCTTATTTCGATAAGAGAACCCAAGACTCTGGGTGATGCTCTGATGCTGTGGAAAGCAACAACTTGTGCCATTCCCTTGTTTTTTCTCCCACTAACTTTCTCAACACGTATTTTAGTATGCAATTTAAACATTTCTACTAGCCCATTGGCCTGGGAGTGGTATACTGAGGTTTTTAAGGGCTTTAACTTGAATGTCCCCCACACCTGTTGCATTACACAATTTACAAAATTAGTCCCCTGATCCATCAGCGCCTCCTTAGGGAAACCTACTCGAGAAGACCTGTTGTAATTCCCTAGCTATGGCTTGGGAGATTATGGCCCTTAAAGGTACTGCCTCTGGGTGTCTAGTGGCATAGTCTATAATTACCAGGATATGTGTATTGCCTCTACTTGACTTTTTTAGCGGACCCACTAGGTCCAAGGCAATCTTCTCAAAAGGAGTATTTATTAGTGGTGGAGGAATCAATGGTGTTGCAGCCTGTAATGGGTCTTCTGACACTTGGGGCACGATTCACAGTAGTGCTGAACTTTCTTGTAGACCCTGGCCCAATAAAACCTTTGTAATATTTGGCTCAATGTCTTTTCTCGGGCTAAGTGTCCACCACTGGAGATATCATGGGCTAATCACATGACCTCCAAACGGAGAGCCTGGGGAATTACCAACTGTTTTCTAACCTCTTCCCCCCTAGTTGCCCTCCTTGGAGATTCAGTACAGTAAGCCCCCTTCAAGTTCAAAACGAGGGTATAGGTGGGGGTTGGCTCCAGCAGCCTGAGCCTGACTTAGAGCAACTGACAAGGAGGAACTGTCCTGCTGCCAAGTCACCAACTGGGCCTGTGATACATTGGCTATTCCCCTACCCTGGACTTCCAGAGTTCCCTGGTTCTCCTCCTCCGCCAACCCTGCTGTGGTTATTAGGTCAGCCAAATTCAGCCAATCCCAACCCAGGACAGCCCCTTTAGATATACTCGAGACCACTCCAATCTTGATCCTTTGCCTCTTGCCAGCCACACATATTGTAGCCGTCGCCATCCCATAAAGTTTGACATTCCTATGTATGCATCTAACCATCAAGAGTTCCCTCAAGGGCTGATCTGTGGCTGTTTTATGAGGGTGCACTTGCAGCCTGAGTCACCAAGGTTGACATAGGGACCCCATCCACTTTGGCAGAGACCACCCACTCCTCCTGTGGCTGGGGCTTACCTGGGCAGACTTCCACACTTCCACCAGGTCACATTCCATCAGAGCAGTGGTTCTCAACCTGTGGGTCCCCAGATGTTTGTGGACTTGAGCTCCCAGAAGCCCCAGCCACTATGGTCAATGCTCAGGGCTTCTGGGAGCTGAAGTCCAAACACATCTGGGGACCCACAGGTTGAGAACCACTGCATCAGAGGATAATCCTGGCACACCTGACCTTCCTGCCCACACATATAACACACTATAGGACATCGGAGCCCCTCCTGTGCCCCACCCCAGCTCCCCTTAATGGTGGATGGTGGGGGAACAAGCCAGATCCCTGTCCTTTTCCCTTCTTATTGGTGCCTCTAGCCTTAGAAGTTGGTGGTCCTAGGCCTCCCCCTAGGTCTGTTCTGACCTCTGTGTTGGTTTAGTCTCTGGGCACTGGGACCCTCCCTGTTGCCAGGTGTGCCCTCCTTCTGCTTCCTCCACCACCACAAAGGCTTCCATCAGGACCACTGCCACCTTCAAGGTGGTTGGCTTATTGCATCTTATTCAATTCTGGGTGGCTGGGGAAGAATGCAATGAACTGTCCCAGCAGCACTTGCTCCATCACTTGCAAAGCACTGTATACAGTGGGTTTTAGCCACTTCAGTCTGTTAGTTCTTAACTTCTGGGCAAAGGCCCGCAGATGGAGTCCTGGTTTGTAGCGCACCTCCCAGAATCTTCACCACAGGTATTTTCAGACAAGTTCAGGGTGCTCAGGATGTTAGGCGTGGGGTCAGAATCAGTGCCCATTGTGCCCAGGGCCACTTGGCTGCAGTGGCAACACATTCAAAAGTATAGATAAAGGCCTTGGGATTATCTGTTGGACTCATTTTATTCATTCGAATTGGGGGCAGGCCATGAAACTGGGGCACTGTTGCTCCCTCTGTTTTTCCTGTTACCATGGGAGACACTTGCTTCAGCAAATCATCCTGGGTTTGCTGCTGAGAAGTTATTAACTGCTCAAGCACTTGGGCTTGGTGCCGTGCCAGCTGCCTCGGCATCTGTTGCTCTGCAAACCATGACCACAGAGTTCCTTGGGGGTTGGACTTTCCCCCAGGGACCACGCTGCCATTCTCCACTGCTGTTTAAGTGGCCCCTTCCTCCATGGGGAGTGGAGACTTGAATGCTCTAGGATCCATGTCAGAAACAAATCCTCTGAAGGCTGAATGTTTATTATAACTGTGCAGAGGCACTGCAAATAAACCCAATGGCCAGCCATGTATCCCTCTTCTCGCATCAGCTTCTAACAGGCTGCTCCTTCGCGTGCTAGTCTTTTATGAATTTCTTGGCAGCTGCTATTAATGTCCAAGGCCACTATGTGACACCAAAGGATAACAAATAACTTCCTGGCCTCTTTACTCTGAGAATTTTCTCTCCTCCTTCCTCAGCTCCCAACTCTTTGCAAGGGCCTGTCTCTCTCACCTTCTGCAGCTACCATATCCTTCCTGTGACAGATCCAGAGGCTGGTTGTTCAGCTTTCTCCTTGTGCTCCCTTCCTACAGACATGAAGTTTGCACATTCCACAGCACACACTCTTCTTTCTCCTGCTTTCCCTCCTCCCCCTCCATCTCTGCATCCTCTCTTTTGAAGCCTTTCACCACGGCCCCACCTGCTCTTCACCACACCTCCAGAGATTATATCTTGCCAGCATTCTTCCTCTCCTCCGCCGCAGCTGTGTCTCCCCTCACTCAACCCAGTCACCATTGGTATGTGCTCCAGGCCAGTTCCCTGTGCAAGTTTCTCTTCCCTACAGAGGTATAAGTATCTTTTTGTATTCAATAAATATATCCTGCATCTTTTTTGAGAAAGCCCATCTTAACCAGTGCCCCACTGTCCATTTCCATGCCATGCAGTCTAGCGATGTTATGCTCACCTGAAGCCTCATAGAATCATAGAAATGTAGAGTTGGAAGAGACCACAAGGGCCATCCAGTCCAACCCCCTGCCATGCAGGAAAACCCTCAAAGCACTCCCGACAAGTGGCCATCCAGCCTCCGCTTAAAAACCTCCAAAGAAGGAGACGCCGCCACACTCCGAGGCAGCACATTCCACTGCCAGACAGCCCTGACCGTCAGGAAATTCTTCCTGAGGTTCAGGCGGAATCTCCCCTCCTGCAGCTTGCATCCATTGCTCCTTGTCCTGGTCTCAAGAGCAGGAGAAAACAAGCCCACTCCCTCCTCGACATGACATCCCTTCAAATATTTAAACATGGCTATCATGTCCCCTCTCAACCTTCTCTTCTGCAGACTAAACATACCCAGCTCTCTAAGTCTGTCCTCATAGGGCATGGCTTCCAGGCCTGTCACCATTTTGGTTGCCCTCCTCTGGACCTGCTCCAGCTTATCCATATCCTTCTTGAATTGGGGTGCCCAGAATTGGACGCAGTATTCAAGATGAGGTCTAACCAAAGCAGAATAAAGTGCTACCAATACCTCCCTCGATCTAGATGCTCCTATTGAGGCAACCAAGAATTGCGTTGGCCTTCTTGGCTGCCGCATCACACTGCTGACTCATGTTCAGCTTGTAGTCTATTAAGACTCCTAGATCCCTTTCACACGTACTGTTAGCCAGCCACGTGTCCCCCATCCTATATTTCTGCATACCATTTTTTCTGCCTAAGTGTAGGACCTTACATTTCTCTCTGTTGAAATTCATTTTGTTAGCCTTGGCCCAGCCTCAGAACTGCTGTGGGCACTCATTTGGAACTGCAAATATTTTTCTCAGAAATGATGATAATACTTGTTCCACCATTGGTGAAAATCCTGATATCCATACTGGGATAGCACAAAGTAATTGTGGGATAACCTTAGCTTTGATGATCTTAACTGCTGCTGGAATTAACAGCCCTCCTTTTGTATAAGAAGCAAGTATTTGCAAGCTTACAATGATAAGCCCATGATCCTGAGGAATGAAATGACCCCCCCAGATACTTAAAATAGTCAACTTGTTCTATTTTGTGACCATTAATATTCCAGACTCCTCTTGGACATTTCTTGGAGAAAACCATTATTTTAGATTTATTATAGTTTATGCTAAATAAGTCGTTATCACAACATCCCACAAAAGCTCTTAAGAGTCATTTAGTGCCTACTTTGGCTTGCAATAGAAAAAGGGCATCATCAGCATATAGTACCGTGGTTCTCAACCTGTGGGTCCCCAGATGTTTGTGGACTTGAGCTCCCAGAAGCCCCAGCCACTATGGTCAATGCTCAGGGCTTCTGGGAGCTGAAGTCCAAAAACATCTGGGGACCCACAGGTTGAGAACCACTGATATAGTAGAAGCAGTACATTTGCTGTTGCCAGTTGCAGGGTGTCTTTCCTGAAAATTTAGTAGTGGTGCTAAATTGTTTAAATATAGGTTGAACAGAGTGGATGCAAGGATGCATCCTTGATGGACTCCCCTTTTTATGAGGATGTAACTGGAGCGGCTTCCTTAGGGGGCCGTATCTTGTGTGTGCGGAAGTGTTAGTATAAATCCTCCTAATTATAGTAAGTGTAGTAAATAAGGAGCAGTGGATTCAAGCTGCAGGAAAGGACATTCCACCTGAACCTCAGGAAGAACTTCCTGACGATCAGAGCTGTCCGGCAGCGGAATCTGCTGCCTCAGAGTGTGGTGGCATCTCCTTCTCTGGAGGTTTTTAAACAGAGGCTGGATGGTCATCTGTTGGGAATGCTTTGATGTGAATTCCTGCATAGCAGGGGGGTGGACTGGATGGCCCCTGGGGTCTCTTCCAACTCTATGATTCTGATTCTTTTGTCTAGAGGGGGTTCCTCAATTTTTCTCACAGTCTACCTTTATGTATTGAATTGAAAGCTCCTTGGAAGTCCATAAAAGTAGTGTATAATCTCTTTGGATATTTGCGTAATTATTTTTCCACCAAATGATTTAATATCAAACAATGATCTATTATGGACTTTCCTCTTCTAAATCCCACCTGTTCAGTCCCAAGATATTTTCTAGTTCTACCCAATCCAGGAGATGATCATTTAGGTACCAAGCATCAGCTTTCAGCTTTCTCAACTACTGAGACTAGACTAATCAGCCAATAATTCTGAGGCTCATTTTTATCACCTTTCTTGGATATTGGTATTGTAATGGCATGAAACCAGCTGGCTAGTGTGTTAGCAGCTTGGTTTATATTTGTGAACAGAGTTGCCAGCACTGGTGCCCACCATGATATATTCATTTTTAATAACTCTGGCATTATAACATTTGACCTGGGAGCTTTTCGAGTTTGATTGCAAGTATTAATCCCTTAACTTCTTGAGCTGTTACAGATGGCCAGTTTGGAATATCTGAAAAGCCAGTGAGACCAGCTGTTAGTTCTTTTGATGACATGATCTCTATTGCCTCACAATCCCTATAAAGGTTGGTAAAACAGGACTCCCATACATGTGATGGGATACTGCGTTGAGGTGCTCCGTCACCATTCCCCAATGCTCCTCTTACCAACTCCCAGAATTGCTTGGTGATAATACGATACCGAATCTAATGGGGCAGACCAATATCTGCAGCACCTTCTTTCTTCATTGCCATGTTCTTTTTATATTGTTTTTATTTCAAAGTAGCACTTGGGGAGCATCCTGGAGTTATCACTCCTATAGTTATGGTAAATTTGGGTTAATTGTTTTCTGTTTTCCTGGCATTGTTTGTCTAACGCTGCCGTCCCCTCTTTCTTCTGTTTCCCCATTCTTCTCTCCAGATTCTTGACTTCTGATGTTATTAATGTACAAATTTTTGAAGTACTTCTGTACTGCCTCCTGTGGATTCTTTGTGTTTACGATATCCTTTTTCAGTTTCTCAACAGGGGCAGAGTTTAAAAGGCTTGCCAAATCACGACCCATGTCTGCCATCCACTTCAATCTCCCTTTTCTAATTCTGATGCCCTGATCTCCTAACTGTGATTGGGCCACTAGGTGATTTCCTTTTGGGACACTGAATTTTAGAACTATTGAGTGATGGTTACTTTCTATTCTATTTGACACTTCAAAATTCCTTACAAGACTATAAATAGAATTTAGATACTAAAACGTAATCTATCAGGCTGCTCCTTTGGGCCAATATATATGTATATTCCCCTTTCGGCTCGAACTTCAGGTCTCCGTTTATAGTTCTTTAAATAATTTTTATTAATTATTTAAACTTATGTAACAATACATAACAATGATTAACACACAACACAATACATAATAAACAAACTTACAAACCACTTATACCTATAAATTCTTAAACTCCGTCTACTCTGTAATTAAATCGTAAGTGCTCTCCCCCACCAGGACCGTTAAGAGATAGAACCACTTCCATTCACTTCACGTGGTTCCATTCCTCTTCCACAATGTAATGATTCTTCTGTTGGTTTAAAATTAGTTCTTTTGTTGGCCGCTTACTTTGTTCCTTATCAAATATTGATAACAAGGCTAACTTAGGATCTAACTGTATGTTTTGATCAGTTATTTCCTTTATTTCTATAAAAACTAATTTCCAGAATTTGAATACACTTTCACATTCCCACCACATATGAAAGCAGGAGCCAATTTCTTGGCAACCCCTTCAGCACAAATTGGAGTGATTAGTGAAGTGATCCGACTTAATTTCAACAGGGTCAAATGTCATCTCCCAAACTAGTTTATCAAATTTTTCTTTAATCCTTACATAGATTTCAATATTCTCATGTCCCATACTTTAACCCAGTTCTCAATATTTATTACTTCACATACTAATTTAAGTGCATCCTGTGATTCCTCCTCTGCAGACAACAGTTTATAAATTTTATTCACTATACCTTTATTTCCAACTCTCTTCATTTTGTATTATCATTTCTTCAAACTTTGTAAGTGTCCTATATTTGCACTTTTTCTTTATCCGTTCTTTTGTCCAGTTCTATAATTGTGTATAATTATACCAAGACAATTTCTCTGTTCCTAATAAATCTTTCATTTGTTCTTTAGTCCTCATTTTTCTTACCCAATCTTTTAGTCTAATAATTTGTTTTACTCTTAACACCTTTCTAAATATCTCAAATTGTCTGGGAAATTTTTTATATCCACTATCGGACTTAATGGAGAGTATATTGGACTAATACTTTTCTTACATTTATACGGAATTAACATACTTCTAAGAAAGGGGTTCTTAATTCTTTTAATTTCATTCCTATTTCTTAATACTTTTAACTTTATTCCTATTTACTTGTCCAGAAAAATATTTTCCGAATTCTAATGATTTCATTTCCCGCCATATTAATCTACTTGTGTGTGAAATAATGTCTCCTATATGTCTTAATCTGATTGGCTACATAATAATTCCACAAATTAGGGAGACCTAATCTTCCTTCCTTTTGTGTTTTATCCATTTATAATTCTAAGGCCTAAGCGTCCCACCATTTTTGCAAGACATTCACCAGCATAATTAATTTTAGTGTCTTTGAAGTGCTGGCTACCTCTGTTTAGGTAATCTTCCAGCTGCTTATATTGCCAATGATGTGAAGCAAAAAGCTTTTCATTATTTATCCCCATCAGAGCATTTAGATCTCTCATCACTATTTTCTGTGCTTTTGGGAACTGCGCTTCCAATTTAATTATGTATTCCTCTAGGTCTTGCCATAATTTAGTTGTTTCCTCTTGGTATCTTGTATGCGGCATGTACACATTGATCAGCAATAATTTAATTCCTCTCAATTCAAACATACAGGCTAATGCAACATTACCATGGGAGGGGGACGCTTTTAACAGAGACTTTTAAAGCCGTAGAGACTAATATATCTAAGCCTGCCATAGGTCTCCCTTTTCTTATATTCACTTTTGCCAGTAATTCTAAAGAACAAAATCCATTGAAGTCTAATTTTGTATCACCGCTTATCAGTGCAAAGCATTCTCTAGCGCAGTGGTTCTCAACCTGTGGGTCCCCAGATGTTTGTGGACTTCAGCTCCCAGAAGCCCTGAGCATTGACCATAGTGGCTGGGGCTTCTGGGAGCTGAAGTCCACGAACATCTGGGGACCCACAGGTTGAGAACCACTGCGCTAGCGGTTTACAATGTCTTTCGCTTCAACCTCATGATTATAAATTTTAGACTTCCAGCCTGCGATATTCCAAGATAAACAATTTAGAACAGGTGCTTCCCTCCTCAAATTTATTTCCAACTTAGCCCCTGAAGAGTTCACCTTCCTAGTCGGGACCATAAGTTGTCGATAAATTGTCCTTCCGTCTCTCATTAATCAAAGGGAGTTGTGCCCTTTCAAAAGGTTATTATCCTTCATACCTGTTCTGCTTTTGTTTGTCTTATATCTACTTTGACATGACCTTGGTTGTGAACTGTCATAATTTAATATTATAAGGTTTTCCTCATTACTTACTCTTCACGTTCAAATCTGCTCTCCTCTTTATACTTGTACATAATGGGATGGAAGGAATATTGTTAACAAAAAAATGGGAAATAAATATGCCCTCTCTCCTAATATTATTATTACTATCATCATCCTTTATTTATATAGCACCATCCATGTACACGGTGCTTTACAAATTTAAAATACAACAGTTACCCTAAATAAATACATCATAAAATGAAAATATACAACAAAAAGGATCCAGGGTATACGGAATTGCAACCAGTACAACATAACATTACTATAATGCCAATAAACCACAATATCTAAATAACAATAAAACTAGTCCAACTTTCCAAATATTTCAGAAAACAAGCGAGTTTTCAGTTTAGATTTTAAAACAGTAGGAGAAGGGGCAGTTCGCAAGGTTACTTGAAGGCGATCCCATGCATAAGGGGTAGTGAGAGAAAAAGAGTGTAACCGAGCTAAAGAGAAGGAGACTCTGGGCTGGGTAAGAAGGCAAGTATTCGTGGAGCGTAGGTATCCAGATGGCTGGTAAGGAGAGATAAGAGCAGCAAGATAAAGAGGAGCTAAATTAAGTAAGACCTTAAAAGTCAAAACAAGAAGCTTATAAAGGATCCTACAAGGGATAGGTAACCAATGAAGGGAAATCAGGAGAGGGATAATATGATCGAAATGGCAGGCTAAAAAAAATGATTTTAGCAGCAGAATGAAAAACAGAGACCAGAGGGGAAAGATGAGATCGAGGAAGGCCAGTGAGTAAAAGATTACAGTAATTGAGACGAGAAATAATGAGAGCAGGGATTAAAGTCTTGGCAGAAGAGGGAGAAAGGAAGGGTCGGATTTTAGAGATCTTATAAAGCAAGAAGTGACATGACATAGCAACAGTCTTAATATAGGAAGCAAAAGACAAAGAGGAGTAAAAAATGAATCTAAGACTGTGAGCTTCCTTCACTGAATAGATAAGTGTGCTGTTAACAGTGATGGAAAAAGCGGAAGGTAAAGAAGGTTTAGGGGGAAAAATGAATAATTCTGTTTTCACCATGTTAAGTTTGAGATGGTGACAAAGCAACCATGAAGAAATACCAGAAAGACAATCTGTAATGCGATCTTTAATATCTGTAGAAAGAAAGAAAAAAACTCCTAAGCTTAGCTTGCACTGAATAATCTAACCATCCCGGTGCAAATGGCAGTCTGGCAGCCTTAATAAATATATGAAATGACTCTTCTGTGTTTCTTCTCCATCTGGTCATCTATCAGTCCAAAACTTGAGTGTCAAAAAGTCCTCCATCAATCATTCTATCTTTGCTTTCTCACAATCCACATGTGAGAATGCACCTTCTTAACAGAACCTTTGTACATTTTATATAAACTTTCTGGTGTTAGATATCACACAGGCATCATTTCATAAAAAATTTCTCTAAGATCATAGTTTAAAGTAAACTTCCAACCTCTCATCCACAGCTTATTCACATTGCTCCATCTGGATATAATGTCCTACAGTTTGTAACCCGTTAATCATACATTCTTTAACTTGTTCATTCTTTTCAACTTGTTCACTTGTTCATCCCCCATCTCTAAGCTTAATAGTAATTTATACATTTTAGCAGTCAAATGCTCATCATCTGTACACAATTGTTCTTTAAATTCTGAATCTAAAGAACTTTTTATCCATCTTAAAACCATTCTAGTAACTGTTTGTAATCAAACTACTGAATATGGTAATCTTCTTGTACTAGTTCATTACTAGTTTTCACTGCCCTATTTCCAAGGATAGCAAGTCTGTATATGATAACCATTCATATTTAAGACTTATTTCCCTCTAAATAAAGCATCATATGGAGAATTCCACAAAGGCATTTTAGTGTGCAACCTTGCCTTATACTTATTCCAGACTTTCCATATAGCATGCCTAACATGATGATTATTAAAATCAGCATTTGCCTTGATTTTTATCAACCCCCCAAAATCCATCCAAATCTCAAATCAAATCCCTCCAATTGCAGAAGTTGTTCCCTTCCCAAATTAATTCAGTCTTTTAACCAAATAAACAGCAAGCAGAGAAATATAGTTTCAAATTGGGGAGTCCTAAGCCTCTCTTGTGTAAGGCACAGAGACCACAAAGAAGAACCTCCAGTTTCTTTCCTTGCCAGATAAACTTTGAAGTGTCTTTTTGCCATTGTTTAAATAACACATTACTCACTAAAGGTACTTTTGAGACAGAAACAACATTTTTGATATTACATTCATTTTTATAGTTGACATCCTGCTCAACAATGAAAGCTTCAGTTTATACCATCTTTGTAGATTTGCTTTTATCTCATCCCATGTTTTGACACAACTATTTTGAAACTAGTATTTTTATTCTCAATGTTGACATCTAAATACTTCACTTTCCTAACAACTTTAAACTCAATTTTCTTCACCAAAATTCATTTCCCCTATTTTTGTCAATCTCACTGTTTTGTCTTTATTAATTCTAAATCCACCTAACTCTATATAGTCTTTTGAAATTTTAACAATGTCTCCACATTTTCTAATGGATCTTCCCCCCAAAAAGTACTTGATCATCACAAATATTTTTAGTTTAAAAGTTTGATCCTGATCACCACTACTTTTACTGCTTTTTCATGCCTTATTCCTCTATTTAAATAGTTACTGTTATAGGGGACAATATTATCTAGTGTATATCCTAAGTATAGTTATTTTCCCATTAACCAAACTCAGTGCTTTTTGAGTAGTATGTTTTGGTTTAATCCATGTGATAAAAGTTCTGACCAAAGCTCATCTTTCTATAAATTGCTAACATAAATAACTAGTTTATACTATCAAAAGAGAGTATAAAAAAAGCAAAGCCACTTTTTTCCCGTTATGGGCTTCTAACTTTTCTAATACATTTACACATGTCTTGTCTTTTGCTGCATCAGTCCCTGTAGTAAAAGAACACACTGATTTTGATTATTATCTCTATGAGAATCTCCACCTGTTCTGCAAGAATTAAAGTAAAAATCTTATAGTCACTGTTCAATAAAGAAAGAGGCCTGTAATTCTTACATTCTATCAGATCTTGGTAGTACTACCAAGTATAACGCTAATATGACCTTAGTATTAAGGTCATATTAGCATTACACCAAGTGTCTGGAATCTTTCCTGTTTTCAAAATTGAGTTCATAAATAAACTCATAAAATGGAAGAATAACTGCTCTTAATTTTTTTTAAAGTGCTGACAAGCCACTCAGCCCAGGAGCTTTCCTTTCTTTAGTCTTTTTAAAAACTTCTACAGTCCTCCCTCCACATTCAGAGGTTTGCCTGTTACAAATCTGATTATTTGCGAGGCACAGGCTGGCCTTTGATCCCCCCCATGCCCCTCTTCCCATTCCCTCACATTTTGCTGGGTGTGCACCTTCATTGCTTCTCTTTGCACATTCTCTTGCTTGTTGAGCAGCAATGACAGCACTAACATTGCCACGTCCCCTTGCATTCCTTCCCACAGGCTTATGAGGCCGGTGTTTAAAATGGACTTTTCTCCTTTTGGGTGAGCAAAGCACCCCCCCACTGGTGAAAGTGTGTCCTATCTGCCATGTGGCTGCACATTCTGCTCTGCAATGGCCACTGATTGGTCAGGTGCTCTCTTTGCTCTTACACCTCCCCTTTGGGAGGACTCTCCTTTCTTAATATGGTGATCAGAAGTAGCCAGAATGCCAGAACTCAGCTGTCATTCCTCTTTGCCCTTTACCGTTTTTCTTCCCATTATCTTTCTTCATTTTCTGATTCAACCCTGCTTTCAAGTCTTACATTGTGGGGCTGACTGGTTGCAACAGAGGGGATCTTTCCTTAGTTTCATTTTCACAAAATACCAGGTAAATCCTTCTCAATACTAAGTTAGCACTGCCAGCCTGATCACTGGTGGACTTGTCCAAGTCCCTTTGATAGGCAATTCCCTCCGAAGGCATATTTTCTTGCTTTTCAGACCATGAATCTGCAGCTTCTTCCAGTCTCTGGGGTTTATCTTCCAACATCTCCATCTTTTCATTCACCTAGTTGAACTTATTTGTTATTTCAGTCAAAGACGGTTTTATTTTCTTGAATTCTGTAATCAGATCTTGCTTAAATTCCTTCCTTCTCTGGGTCATATCACCTCTCATCTGGATCACATCTACTTTTATCGGTTTTATCTCTTCCAACATAATATAATACAATAACATAACATGAGTCAGACTCTTTAATTGTTTGTTTAACAGATCCTCTTCCTTGACCTTGTGGACTTGTTCCTTAAATTGGCCTCTGAGTCCTGATGTTATTTTGACAGCTGTCAAAATTCAGCAAGTAAAAAGTGCTTTTGTTGCAATTACTCCACTCCACCACTAGAAGCCAGTACTTTTATACATTAGTGCCTCTCTTGCTGTGATGCAGTACACTCTATGCAGGAAGGGGAAACTCACTTCAGCGTGAATTCATGCTCAGTTCCTATTGTTTTCCACCCAGCAACAACAACATTTATTTCTATCCCACCTCTCCCCATGGATTGAGGCAGCCAACAACAATACATTAATTACATTAATTAACAATGTCCTTGAGTTTATCCTCAGAAAGGATTTAAAGGGTGCTTAAAAACTCTAAGGCCACTAATGCATTTGTCTTCCAACAATATATTCAGGTCCAGCACAATGGAAGCACTATATATAAAAACCATTAAATCTGGTGTTTCAATACAAACACTGTAGGTGAATCACTGCCCAATTTAAATCTCTCCATCTCCTAAGGAGCTTTTTTATTTCCATGATTCATCTTCTTCTAGCAGGGTTTAAACTGCAGAGCTTGTGCCGGCAACAGCAGCTGGAATGTGGTAGAACTCAATGTGATGTCCTGGTCTCCTATGATCCACTCACACCTGCTAGGACATGGACATGTCTTTTGACTGCCAGGAACATAAATCTATACTTCAAGGGTGATCCCCTTAGCCTTCCATGCCAAGAAGGCATTTTTTGCCAGTTTCCAGCATGAAAAACTGGAACCAATCATGTGCAGCAGCTTGTCCCTTAGCAGAACTCCGTAAGGGACCTGGCAGCATGGTGCCATTCCAACTTGGAACTCGACATTGTCTCCATGTGCATTTTTTGATGTTTCCGAAGATGCGGACCCTGACTGAAGCTCTTTCCACATTCCATGCATTTATACGGTTTCTCCCCTGTATGGGTTCTTTGATGTAAACGTAGATGTGTATGGTGCCTGAAGGTCTTTCCGCATTCCATGCATTTGAATGGCTTCTTCCCTGTGTGAGTTCTTTGATGTGATCGTAAATTTTGACTGTGAGAAAAGCTCTTTCCGCATTCTATGCATTTATGTGGTTTCTCCCCTGTGTGGGTTTTTTGATGTGAATGTAGATGTCCACTGTTCCTGAAGCTCTTTCCACATTCCATGCATTTATACGGTTTTTCCCCTGTGTGAGTCCTTTGATGTACTTTCCATGCAGAACTCTGAATGAAGCTCTTTCCACACTCCATGCATTTATGTGGTTTCTCCCCTGTGTGGATTCTTTGATGTGAACGTAAAGTGTGGCCATGAGAGAATGTCTTTCCACATTCTATGCATTTATGTGGCTTCTCTCCTGTGTGGGTTTTTTGATGTGAATGCAGATGTCCACTGATACTGAAGCTCTTTCCACATTCTATGCATTTATACGGTTTCTCCCCTGTGTGGGTTCTTTGATGTAAACATAGGTTACCCTTCCTACTGAAACTCTTTCCACACTCCATGCATTTATACGGTTTCTCCCCCGTGTGAGTTCTTTGATGTAAATACAGAGTTCCCCTCTTACTGAAACTCTCTCCACATTCCATACATTTATATGGTTTCTCCCCTGTGTGGGTTCTTTGATGTGAATGGAGATCTCCACTCTTACTGAAGCTCTTTTCACATTCCGTGCACTGATATGGCTTTTCCCCTGTGTGGATTCTTTGATGTGAACGGAGATTTGCACGCCAATTGAAGCTCCTTCCACATTCCATGCACTGATATGGCTTCTCCCCTGTGTGGGTTTTTTGATGTGAGTGGAGATTTCCACTCCGATTGAAGCTCTTTCCACATTCCATGCATGTATATGGTTTCTCTCGTGTGTGCACTTTTTGATGTGAACGTAGATGTGCACTCTGACCGAAGCTCCTTCCACATTCCATGCATTTGTATGGTTTCTCCCCTGTGTGGGTTCTTTGATGTGAATGTAGAGCTCCACTCTGAGTGAAACTCTTTCCACATTCAATGCACTGATATGGCTTCTCTCCTGTGTGGATTCTCTGATGTGAACGGAGATTTACACTCCAATTGAAGCTCTTTCCACATTCCATGCATTTATATGGTTTCTCCCCCATGTGGGTTCCTTGATGTGCATGAAGATATCCACTACTGCTGGAGCTCTTTCCACATTCCATACATTGATACGGTTTCTCTTCTCCGTGTATTCTGCAATGTACATGTAAGTGAAATTTATATTGGAATGATTTACCCCTTTATCCCTTAGTAGTTTTACTAAGGGATCAGGAGTTCACAAATATTATCCTCTTTAGAAACAGAGGAGCTCCTCTTCCCATTCTTTTTCATTCTCATTTCATTCCATTCTTTTTGCCTTTTCAGTTTTCTTTGATTTACAAACTCCTCTTTCTCTACCGCAATCTTGGTTTCCCAAAACACTACAGATGGCTCCACAAATTCATCTTCTGCTCATTACCTGCCTGAGAAAGAAGAAGATCAAATTAAGAACTGAACAGAGAAACCCAGTATCTTACTGCGGATAAGATCAATCGCTGCTTTGATCCCTTTCCTCTCAGCGAAGAATGTCTATTCTGTTCTGGTTAACTTCCTCTATTAACTGCACCAGCCACAGATTTCTGTCCTCTTCAAGAACTATCCACTGAAAGCAAAAGTGCTCCTTACCCAGAGAGTCCATATTCCCATCATCCTCAGGATGTAGAAAGCTCTACAGCCCTGATCTGAAAGACTGCACTTCTCCATAGTGAAATACACATCCACTTCCTCAAGGGAGGCTGGGAGTTGAAAGGGAGAATAAGTCACTTCTCTAATCACAAATTATCTCTTTTGTGAGTTCCTCTAAGAACAGAAATGATTTTTAGGCCCCTCTATATGCTTTTTAGTTCAATGATTAAAATTTATTTTTGGAGGATTCATGATTTCACATGAGCAAAAGAAGAAAGTCAGCAGTTTATATGCTGTTCTCTAGATGAGGCCCTCTAGTGCTACTGAATTGTCTCCAAAGGAGAGAAAGGGGGGACAATTGAGGCCATTCTGTGGACTCTGAAGGCTTCTTGCTGCTTCACACCAAACATTGCACATTGTCTTGGGGCTCTAAAGGTGTTGAGAAGTCACGCTTTAAATAAAAATGAACTAAAAAGGAAATACATAAACAGGGTCAATGCAAAGCACGATCAGTGGAAAAACATTCACATTCTGACTCACTTGGCTTCATTAAATATTTTCTGACTACTGCTTTTGGGGAACCGATAAATGGAACAAATACAAACAAATGGTCTTCCACCTTTCTGTATTGGGAAAAAAACAACCCTCTCCTGCTTCTAAAATTGTCTGGGGGACCAAAACATGGCAAAATGTCCCAACAGCCCTTAGAGATTCATTTGAGGGGAAAAAATCTGTGGGGTTTTTGGCAGTAGAGGTGTTGTGAGGGGTGTAGACCACCATAAAGATCTGATGGGGAGGTAATGTGCCACTCCTAGCCTCCCACAGCCTCTCACAGCTGCTCAACAATGGTGCATACGCATACAGTATTCTGTACTTCACCATATGCCATTGTAACAGCTGTTGGGTATATGCTACCATATTTGAAATACAGTCAGCCCTCCACCTTTGCAGGTTTCACTTTCACAGATTTGATTATTTGCAAGTTTTTCCAACTGTGGATCACCACTTCAAGTGTTTCTTTTCCCTCTTGGTGGCTCTGATCAGGCCACATAGCCCTTTAAAACCCTCCTGGCCCTCTTCCTCCCAGCAGCTGCCTGGTCAACTCCCAGCAAAATTTTTCAGCACCACAAACCCTCTCCCAATGCCCCCTTCCACACATACAAGGACGGAGATGGGTGAGAGAATGGAAGTACAGAGCTACCATGCTAAACCACCTCCTTTCCCTCTCCTCCCCATGATCTGTTTTGGATGCTGGGTGCACTTTCTCCCCACTGTGCCTCAGCCCTCTTCCCACACATACAAACACACATTTTGATATTTTCCACTTTTGCAAGGGTCTTGTGCCCCTAACACTGGGGAATGGGAAGGGCCAACTGTATTTTGCTGTTTAACTCTATGCAATACCTGTAATGGTATTGCTTAATGCCATGTAAAAGAGGCTGGGGGGAAGGTGTAAATGGACCGGGACATGAGACAAAACAGTGTTTTGGAAATGAGGGCATGTTGATATAAGGGAGAGATCAAAGACAACACAAGGCCAGAATGGTCTGAGTGGGAAGCCAGCCTGGGTAAAGTTGTTGTTTTAATTAGCTGGCAAACGAGGGACACACACACATACACACACAAACTTGTAACGTTACTGCTTATAAGACACTGCAATTTCAAAATGCCTTTAGTTCTGGCAATTGCCAATATGTACAGCTGGTATTTTGTATTTTTCCTTGAATAAAGCATTGCGAACTACTGAGCCTATTTCTTGGAACTGGAGTTATTTTGTACGCAACAGTGTATCTGCACAATCCTTGAAAGTTGTCTCACCACACTCTCTCCACCCCACCTCTTCTGACCATTCGTTACCATTTGTTAGAATGTATAAATAGAAATGAAAAATCTAGTCCATTTTCTATTGTTTAACAGTCCAGTTTATGGAGACTTCTCTGCCAACTCCAGAGATTCCTGCTGTTGATATACTGAATGGTATGTATATATTTTCAATACTAACTAAAATTAATGTGATTTATAAGGATATTTTACATGGATGCAACCTGAATTATGTGTTGTCCTCTCCTAAGTTTTGAATCTTAATGTATTATTGATGCTTGTTTTTGTTTCTAGTCTTGCCCCTGAAAAAGGCCGTTCAGTTAAATGTACAGTTGGGCTTTTGACAGAACAGAATATTTATCAAGGTTTTAAAAGAATAAAATAGTTACCATCAATAAAGATGTGGAGATTTGTTCACAGCAGCCGGCAGGAACATTTTTGCTAAGAATCTCACAAACCTGATCAAGAAGGCTTTAAACTGAGTTATTGGAGGAGGGGAAACAGTATTCTTCAGGGCAAGAGTTCATCGAGTGCCAGATAGAGATAACAGCCTAAATCTTATAGGGAGAACTGGGGGAACAGTACAAGAACCTGACAGTGGGAGGAAAACAAACCTTAAATAAGCAGCTACAGGGAATAATCTATGGTCTTAGATGTCTCTGCAGTAACGCACAGAGCATGGGAAATAAGTAAGATGAACTGGAACTCCTCACACAGCAAAACAAATTTAATAGGTATCACTGAGACCTGGTGGGATGAGTCTCATTACTGGAATGTGGCAATAGAGGGGTATGACCTATTTCAGCAAAACTGACCAAACAGGAAAAGAGGAATAGCATTATATGTCAGATATTTAACCTGTGAAGAGATGCGTAACTTAAATCTTGGAAGTCAGGTTGAGAGCACCTGGGTAAATGGGAGAGAAACAACGGCAATGTCATTGTGGGAGTGTACTATAGATGCTCAAGCCAGAATGAGGACTTAGATGATGCCTTCCTGAAACAGATGATAAAATATTCAGAAATGTAGTGGTAATGAGAGTAGCAGTGATAATGAGAGATGTCAACTATCCTGTTACTTAGTAGAAATCAAATTCTGTCAGGAATATTGTCAAATATTCTGCTTGAGCTTGATTGTTAGTGTGGTGTAAGTAGGAATGTTTTTCTTGCGGGCAAGAAGAAGTCAAATCTGCCCTTGATAATACCAAGTGCAAAGATGTTATGGCTATCTATCTGCTGTATTTTCCCAGTCCTGTGGGAAAGCTCTAAAACATGGGACCTCACACGGTGAGGATCTCAGCATGGCTAACACAAAGTAAAAAGGTAGAAATTTAAACTTGAAACTTAGATCTTTACAGAATCAGCTAAATGAAGAGAACCTCACGGAGATGGAGAAAAAGATAAGAATGATGAAACAACAACACTTTGAATTTGCAAACAAGCTGGGAAAATGGCTAGTGCTAAGACTATGTAAAGAAAAAGAAAAGAGACTAATCTTGGAAATCAAAGTCAGTGGGAAACGCTGTATCAAACAAGAAGACATTAAGAAGGCTTTCTTAGATTACTACAAACAGCCGTACGGTGTGGAACCTACCTCGAGAAGGAACTTATTAACTTGCAAAAGTATTTAGACAGTCAAGATATCCCAAAACTTTCAGACGATCAGAAACTAATATTAAACCATTCTGTGTCTTATGTAGAAATAATAGAAGCGATCAAGAAAAATGAAAACGGGCAAAGCCCCAGGACCAGCCAGGTTTTTATAAAGTTTATAATTTTTATAAAGTTTCGGGGATGACATAGCACTTCCTTTTCAAAAAACCTGTGAGGAGATTCTTGTGAAAGGTATTCCAGGGATGTGGAGGAATGCTAATATAACTTTGATTTTGAAAGAAGGCAAAGACCCGATGGATGTTAAAAACTACCGTCCAATTTCTTTGTTGAAGGTTGATTATAAACTTCTTGCAACTATTCTGACAGGTAGATTGAAAAAAGTACTCTCCTCTCAAATTCATGAAGATCAGAACGGTTTTTTTACCAAGAAGATATCTAAGCAATAATATTAGGACAGTATTAAATATAATAGAGTACTACGTACTCCACAATGAAAAACAGATGGCTATGGTGCTTATAGATGTGAGAAAAGCATTTGATTTGGTTAGCTTGCTTTTTCCGATGGAAACATTTTGAAGAATGGATGTGGGAAAGAATTTCTTGTCTTGGTTAGGAGCGATATACAACAAACAACAAGCCCAAATATTGGTGAATGGAGAAAAATCAGAAACATTTAATCTGGGAAAAGGGACATGGTTGTCCATTATCTCCACTTCTTTTTATATCAGTTCTTGAACTCTTGAACAGAACAGTGCGAAATATCTCTGATATAAAAGGAATTTGTTTAAAGGGTTACGACTTCAAATTAAAGGCTTATGCGGATGACCTAGTTTTCTTTTTAGAGGACCCAGCCGCAAGCTGGTTTAAGTTGATTCACGCTTTAAATGTCTTCGGGGAACACTCAGCTATTAAAATCAATAAAGATAAAACCTCCATTTTGACTAAAAATCTTAGTAAGAAGGAAGAAGAAAAACTATTTAAGATTTCAGGGTTCAAGACCAAAAAGAAAATTAAATGCCTAGGTATCTGGCCATCCAAGCAAAACAACCAATTATTTGACAATAACTATGTCAAGACATGGAACAGTATCAAAAATGACCTAGAAAACTGGAACAGACTAAATCTCTCTCTATTTGGGAGAATCGTGACCATCCAAATGAATGTGTTACCTAGGCTGAACTTTCTTTTTCAGAACATACCTATAATAAATAACGATAAGCCATTTGCCATATGGAAAAAAAGACCTGACTAAGTTCATTTGGGCTGAACATAAGCCAAGAATAAAATGGAGCATATCAACTGATTTTAAAATAAGAGGCAGATGGGGAATACCTGATTTAAAAACATATTACTACGCAAGTGCTCTAACCTGGGTGACTGAATGGATAACTTTACGAAATGAAAGATTACTTGTCTTAGAGGGTGCTGATTTGAGAATGGGGTGGCATGCCTACCTCTGATATGGCAAAGCCGCAATTGATAAGGAATTCTATAACCACTATCTTAGAAAGGCATTACTAAATATGTGGACAAAATGTAAGAAATCTTATTACACCAAATTGCTGCTCTGGATCTCACCTCAGGAAGCCTTTTTTGGACACTGGAAAACTTCTGCTGACACCTGGCTCCAATACAAAGATATAATTTCTTTTGCCACTCAGAGTCCCGTCAGATTAAAAACTCAAGAAGAACTGGCGAAAGAAAACATAATTTGCAATTGATTTCCTTATAGACAACTACTGGAATGGCTCAAAATGGATACAAAATTAGAAATTTTTGCTAAAGAAGATGACAATAGTGAGTTTGAAAAAATAATTTTCAATAACAAGACTAAGCTTATGTCTAAGCTATATAAAATGTTACTTTTGTGGGACAAAGAAGAAGAAACAATAAAAGACTTCATGCTTAAATGGGTGAGGAACATGGGGGAACCAATCCAATTACAGCATTGGGAGCACAGCTGGAAACAGACATATAAATTTACCACTGCCCAAAATTTGAAAGAAAACTACATGAAAATGTTACACAGATGGTACTTAACACCAGCCAAACTAAATAAAATATACAAATCCACCTCTGGTAACTATTGGAAATGTAAGAACGAACTGAGCACTTTTTACCATGTATAGTGGACATGTAAGAAAACAAAAAAATTCTGGATCACTATACATAACAAAATCTCAGATATCTGCAAATTCCCTATGTCTCCCAAACTCTACTTGTTGAATACGATTCAAGATCTTCCTCTAAATCTTTCTAAATTCTGGAGGATTCTGTTATACTTGATTACAGCAGCTAGGATAATCTTTGCAAGAAACTGGAAAAAATCTTATACGCCTACACCTGATGAATGGTCCTATGAGGTTCTTGAAATGAAAATAATGGATATACTTACACATATAATTAAAGGAAAAGATGAAGAAGAAATTAAAAAAGAATGGTCATCGGTAATTAAAAATTTATCGGTACTTGGCTAAAGGGACAATTAATTCCTGACCAACTGGTTATTATGGGGAAATTTCTGATCAACTGACTACTATGGCTTTTTAGTATAGGTCTATATTACTATATTAGTGTCTTCTATAGAACTTTTTTTGCTTATGGAGTTTATAGAGCCACAGGGCAATTAGCAATAAATTGACATCACTCTGTAGTTGTCTTTTTTAGTAGATGATTAAGATTCTTTTCTTATTTTTCTCCTATTTCTTGGATGGGCATCCACAATTACAGTTGAATGTTAATCCAATTATAGTTCAGTTAAAAACTCGGGAGTTACTAGGCTTAGAGCTAAAGAGTTGATATAAAAGCTTCTTAATATAAATATGGTCAATATGACAGTCTAGTTGACCCATAAAAGACGAGGTGGAAGATTGATAAGATATCGTTTACCCTGCTGCTGCTGTTGTTGATCTGCTGACAATCAAATTTAATTTTAAATTTATTTTTAGTTTAGTCTAATAAAAATAATAGAGCAGGAAAGACACTATGGGGAAAAGAAAGAAGAGACAACGTACTAACTCTGTAACACAGGCTATACCCAAGCCTAAGAAACAGCTGAAAGTTGACAGCTACCTAACAAGCAAGCAAACATCTCCTGTAAGTAACCAAAGTAATCAAACTCCCTCTTACCTTTCTGGTAGACACAATATACTGGAGTGGGACTTGCAAACAGAAATTGAGAGCCAACAACTCTTAGATTCTCCTTCTTTTGTGGAAAAGGTTGCCACCCCCTCATTCCAACAGACTGCTGCTGTTTGCTCAGCAGCCGAACAGCTTTTGCAAGCTAAGAGTGCAAAAACTAAAACAAAAACAAACTTGACAAAGTTAAAAAACTACTTAACTGATTTTCTATCAGTGCCTTTTGACAGGAAACTGTTATATCTATTTTCGAGCAGCTGTCTATAATTAAAACTAGTAGATTTTTTAAAGGAGAACCTCATAAAACTTACTGAAAATCAGCAAAAAGACTCTTCCGCTAAAGCTCAGATTTCCTGTACAAAGTGTACTACAAAATTAGGCAATAAGGAAGTTATGGACAACTCTATCCCCACTTGGGGAATAAAGAAGAGGAAACATGAGGACCAGAGTCAGCTGATTATATATATGAAGAGGAGGGACAAACAAATATCTTGTGATTACACACTGAAAAGGAAAAGGCATTCAAACTGCAATGATTACTTTCAGCCCAATCAAATCACTTTACAAATATCAAATAACACAGTTAATAGAGGACGATGGAAATCAAAAGAAGCAATAATCCTATCCTTAAGTCAGCTACTATGCTGTGAAAAGCAGTGGGCTGATCTGCAGGCGGCGTAATGGTTATCAACTTATAGAGGCTATGAAAGAATTTTACTTACATTTAAGCAACCCACAATCTCTAAAATGTTGTTTAAAATGAAACGTTTTCTGCAATTTTTTTCAATTTTCCCCATACATGTATTTTGTACAGAGGAACTTAGACCGCTTTTAAAGCAACCCGGACAAGAGAATATAGAAATCTTAAAGAACAAGTGTGAAAATGTGACTGCAGATAATTTTAAGGACATTTCATCAGTCCTGCCCCTGAGTAATGAAAGTTCAGAAAGCCAGCCTGTACCTCCTGTAGCAAAGGACTGTGGGAATGATACCCTGGAGGAAAATTGATTAATTCTTATAATGCTCTGCCATATCTAGAACAAGCTAATATCCTTAAAAGACTGGATGACCTGAGAGAAACTTTAATGGCAACTCGCAAAGTTGCTAAACCACTAATTGACCTGGTTCTACCACCTACTCATTTTGAGGGGAAACATGCTGGCATCTTGGATCTCCTTCTGCCATGTGGACCTCAGATGCACAGAATATCAATAAAGAGTTTCTTGGGATAGACCTAAATTCCTCTATTTCCCCCTCTGAAAAATCAATTCAAGATCTGGCAATTCTGAAGGATAAGAAGTTGGAAGCTGATGTCAGACAAGATGAAGGTTCTGACTGCCGGGAAGTTTATGCCTGGCTGAATCCTCGGGAACAACAATTAGAGTCAGATGCTAAAACATCTCAGGAGTACGAGATGGACTACTGCAGTTTAAGCCACCCAAAAACTGACATTCTTACGAACTCTATAGGCAAAGTTCTGCCACAAGAATCAGAGGAAACTATGACAAAGGCAGTCTTTGAGGCAGAAAGTTCAATGCACAGAGTTGAGATAAATTCTCAAACTTTTCCTGATTCCATACAACAGCAAAAGTGCAGCAAAGACAGGCCAAATTGTGATCTACATGTCTGTTCAGGCAACAGAGGAATTTTGGATTCCACCTTAACTACAAATTGACTGGAAGAATCACACCATTCACCTACAGACCCCAATAGAATGACAGTGACCCCCCAAAATGAATAAGATGGTATTTTCTGGATCTTGACATGGAACATAGCCGTTTGAAAAACAGAAAGTCTGATGGAGACCTGTTGGAGTTTCTCTCCAAGTTTGACATTATAGCACTCCAAGAGATTTGGCTAACTACTGGTGAAGAAGCTTATTTACCAGGCTATAGAGCCTGGTCTATTTCCAGCACGTAAATTTAAGCCAAAAGGGCGGGCCTCAGGGGGATTATGTGTATTTGTTAGGGTGGAGCTGGGCTGGCAAGGAAAGCAGTCAGCCTTTAGAGAGGATATTCCTTATCTAACCTAGCCATCCAACTCAAATACAAATCATCTGAAATTGTGCTATTAAACACATATTTACCTTCATATTGCTCCCCCTGCTTCTCACCCGACATCTGGGTGCAATTAGAAGATTATTCTGGAGGTAAGGATAAAACATCCTAAAGCAACTGTGATCCTTTTGGGGGATTTTAATGCTAGGATGGGAACTTCCTTGCAGGATTATGTACTCCAGGGTATTATACCTGAGGAGTACCTATTAAATGACATATTTTGGCATTCCAGTGATATCAAAAGGAATAGGGCTGGCCCCAAACTCATCTCCCTGTTATACACATGCAATCTTTGCATTTTAGGAGGCAAAGATAGTTGCTTTATATATCCTTTTACCTTCCATGCCAGGAATGCAAGCAATGTTCTGGATTATACATGTGTTTCTACAAATAACGCAAGTTTATTCTCAGAGATTCAAGTTTACGTAAGGGAGGACAGCGACCATCAACCAGTTGCAGTCAATTTTTATGGCAGTTCTGACCTGAGACAACTTGTACCACAAGAGGAGAGGCTACTTGCTAACCTTGAAGTCAGGCAGAATAGGAGGCTCAAGTGGGCCAAGGTGGATATCGATGCAATTTCTAGTTTCCTGAACTCTAGAGAGCCCAGTCCTGTGTAAAAATGATCGTTACCCAAGACCCAAAGGAAATTTTTATTGGGTATGCCAATTTGTGTTCCATGTTAAAGAAATATCTAATAAACAAACTGCCGGTCAGAAATTTCCAATCCGTACAATCTAACTGGTTTGACCTGGATTGTTCTCGCTCAAAAAAGACACTAAAAGCAGCCATGTGTTTGGTTCAAAAGAAACCTACACCAGACAACCACACAAAGATGCTAAAACTAAGACGCAATTATAAAAAGCTAATAGCCTCTAAGAAGGCTCAGTATACAGCCACAGTCTGGTCTGAGCTAGAAAAATCAGCAAAAGGGTCAAACTCAGCTACTTTTTGGAATATTGCATCTGGCATGCTGAAGGAGCACAAGCTACCATTTGACATTCCCATTCCAGCTTCAGTTTGGGAGGACTTTTATTTATTTGCTAACTCCAACCAGGATTCCACAGGAAAGAGAGCCACTGTGCAAATATCCACTGTTAGTTCTTCTCCTTGGCCACTGGTGTCAGTGACAGAAATTAAACATATCATCCAGTCATTAAAACCTAATAAAGCACCTGGTGAAGATTTCCTGCCTCCGGGACTTTTCAGGGCACATATTGCCTGGTGGGCACCATGTTTACATACATAGACAATACTGGCCATATTCCAACAGGATGGGAACTCTCCATCATAGTTCCCATATATAAAAAAGGAGATAAGGAAGATCCCAGAAACTATAGACCTATAAGCCTTATTGACATAACAGCTAAGATGTACGCAAAACATCTCCTAAGTAAAATTGAGGACTGGGTAACTGAGAAGAACATACTAGTGGAAGAACAGGCCGGATTAGATCTGCATACTCTACGATACATAATTGTTTCATTTTGCATCATCTTATTACCAAATATACAACCGATGGTAATCATCTATTTACAGCCTTTATAGACCTGAGTGTGGCATCTGACTCCATAAATAGAGACATCTTATGGAGGAAGCTGGCTAAGTTAAACATGGAATCTAGACTCCTATATCTGTTAGAGGCTCTTTATACAAATACATCTTTGAAGGTCTGTACTAGATGCAATGGCTCCCTAACTCGGAATATACCCACCGCTAAAGGTGTTAGACAAGGGTGTATTCTGGCCCTGATGTTGTTCAATCTCTAGGTTAATGATATTCCTGAATTTCTTTATCCTACAGATGTACACATGCCAAAGATTCTAAACAGGCATATTAATATCCTTCTATATGCAGATGATATGGTTCTAATGGCTCATTCCCAAGTAGGCCTGAGAAGATTGTTGAGGAAATTCAGTGCATATTGTGCTGCCAACTGTTTGAACATCAATAAGTCCAAATCCAAAGTGGTGGTATTTGGGAAAAGATGGGTCAAATATAACTGGTACTTGGACGGGGAACCTATAAATCAAACAGATTGCTTTTCATACTTAGGGGTTGTTTTTACAGATACAGGGCCTCGGACTAATCATTTCAAACAAAGATCCACAAGGGCTACAGCAGATTCCAAAATGTTAATTAAATTGCTCAGTCATAATCACCCAACTTCCCTGCTCCCCATTCTGAAGGTATAGAAGGCAAAAATTACACCAGTTCTAACATATGGTGCTGAATTGTGGGGGCTATCTAAGGCCCTCACACTTGAACAAAATCAAGCACGTTTCTTAAGGACTGTTCTGGGGACCAACAGGAATACTCCTGCAGCAGCAGTAAGAGCTGAAACAGGCACCCATTCAATTTACAGTCTAACTATAATCAAAGCCTTCAATTACTGGTGGAAGATCCTTTCTTTGGATTCTGACGGATTTCCAAAAATGTGCCTGGAAGAACAAATGAGCAGTTTTCAACACATTTCATGGGTTAGCCAGCTTTATCAAATTATCGCACATTTTGGTTTTTCAATACAATATCTATTTTCAGTTCGACATCAGGCCATAGGAATATTTAAACAAAGACTTATGGATATAAATGCCCAAACTGATACTGAGACACTCGCAAATATTAAGTTGATGAAATGGTTGGCCCAAAATAAAAAGTCCTTTCAAACAGAAAAATATCTGACAATGGGCCTGACTCAATATCATAGAACAGCTTTAACCAAAGCAAGATTCGAGCAGGTAGATTCCATGGTCAGATATGGACAATTCCATCAAGTGCCATATATCGAGTGAACATGTGTCTGTGGGGCATCTGAAATAGAAGATATTGAGCAAGTCCTATTCAGCTGCAAACTATATGACACAGTAAGGGCCCAGTACCTACAGACAACACTCGACAGAATTACACACTGGGACCGTAATAAATGGTTAGCCCACTTCCTTCAATACAAATACATATGTTGCAACTAGAACTGCTAAATTCATAGGTAGGGCTATTCAACTGAGAAGATGTTTTATTGAGCATACTGGGGTTGCATGTAAAGGTGATAAACATATGTTGGTTCTGTATTTTATCACCTTTTAGTCTATTGTAAGACAATAACTTATTACTACCAATTTAATTAACACAATATATGCCATTCTATTTTGTCTAATTTATCTTATCCCATGACATTTTATGCACTGTATCCTATGTATTGTGCTTTTTACATTTTATCATGTTTGCTGTTAATTGTTTGATATGGTCAATTGACTAATCAATAAACTTTTGACTAACTAACTAACTAACAATATTTGATAACAACAAATAACAATTTTATTTGATGATATAATATAACATGGTATTGCATAGTAAGTTCGAGGTTAAAGCCTCAATACACAATAGCGGAGAAGGGAATCATGGTGGTATCTGGTTCTATTAGATTCTAACATAAAGATTTTGATATAGTGATAATAACTTTATGATGATAATGATATCTCTTTACGTAATCTCTAAGTTACTTTGTTTATTTGCTTACGTATGTAATGTAACTCACGTAACTTTGTTTCTTACTGTGTATATGACGTTGCTGATTGGGAGAAACATGTTTTACAAGCTTTGGTAATGCAGTACAAGTATGTATATATTCAATAAAGATTATTAAAAAAACCCCCAAAAACAAACTCACATAGAAGAATATAGCATTTCAGATAGTGTGGACTCAAGCTGAATAGAGCCTGAAAGATCAAAACTAGGACTTCAAATTCTGATCAGAAATGGATCGGTAGCCAGTGAACCTGTTTCAAAGGTGGGTTACAAGTTCCTGGTAACCAGCCCTGATCAGCAGCCTTGCTGCAGCATTTTGGACACACTGAAGTTTCTGAAGAGTTTCCAAAGGTAGCGCCTTGTAGGGTGCATTACAATAACCCAAGTGGGATGTAATCAAGGCAGGTATTACCACAGTCAGATCTGATGTGTTAACATAACTGGCACACTATATTTAACTGTGCAAACACACTCTCAGCCAACACTGAAATCTGGGCATTCATGCTTAGTTCTGAGTCTAGGAGAATGGCCAAGCTGCAAACCTGACTTTTCAGGGGGATTGTTAACCCCACAAACCACAGGCTAAATCCCTATTGCCTGATTGCCTTCTGACTGTTTTGTCTGGATTAATCTTCTATAGAATAAAATAGAATTAAAAAATTGGGAAGTAGTTCACTGAGATCAAGGGGTCGCTGATAGACAGAAACAACACCATTAAGCCAGCCCCTGCTTTGAGATCTGCTAGAGAGGCCCATCTCTCTGTCCTACCATCCTCACAGGTACATTTGGTGGGAACTTGAGAGAGGGATGTCTCAGCAGCTGCCCCCAGACTCCGGAACTTCCCTTGCAGAGAATAGACCGACACCTTGTGTCAGGTTGTTCCACTGCCCCTCCATAATGTATTTATTAGTAGGTTATGTAGTAGAATAACCTTTCTGACAGAGTGAGTGGTCACCAAACATCTCTAAACAAAACCATTATTTAAAAATGTCTCAAAGAGAACTACAGGAGATTGAGTGCACAGAAACGGAGGGAGCTGGAAGAACCGAACAAGCTGAAGCCATCTTGACTTTCACACCGGCTGTCAGAGCCAAGGTTCCTCCCTCCAACCCCACAACAACGCCAACGAGAGGTCGCACTTGGGCATGGGAAGAATGCTAAGACACAGGAAAATGCCAGCACTGCAGGGCAACCCGATGGGACACTGGAGTGGGGGACGCTTCATTATGGACCAGCTACTTGCCAAGGAAGATGAAGTGGAGCAGCTATGGATAGAGATGACCAGGATGCGAGCAGAAATTGTGGACTGGTAGAATCTGGCCCCTCAACTAGGCAGACGCCAGCAGCAAGGAGATGCTGTTGAAGCTGGAGCAGCGGCAGCTCCACAAAGGGAACTGCTTCCCCCACCAGCCCGGCAACCCTTCAGAGAAATGAACGGGGATGGAGAAACATATTTCCTGAATGTGGCTTCAAACTACATGGCAGACTACGGCAACAGCTTTGCTGATGATCCTGCAAGAGTAAGATACATCAGCCAACACCTTCAAGGAGAAGCAGCTGAATGGGTGGCATCCTTGTTTGACATAAGGGCTGAGGAAACTGCTGATTTACCGATGTTTATCAACTGCCTCAAAGAGAGGTTCAAGGACCCCTTCACACAGGAATAAGCCCGACACAAACTAAGGAAACTGTGTCAGGGGAGAGGAACCGTGGCTGAATGTGCACATGAGTTCAGGACACTTACTGCCAAAGTTCTGAAGTTCTGAAACAATTCTTTCAGGAAAGTTTACATCTGAATATTTTGGACAGATGTCTCTCCCAGGGACACCCCAACGCGTTGCTGGGTTAGATGTGTCTAGCTGGAGAAGCAGAGAGTATGCTAGAAAGCGTACAACTTGCATGGATGCAGCAATCACACAAATCACCAGTAACGGGAGAACCATTGGGATAAACAGTGAGGAAAGGAAATGGTGCATGAGAGAGGCCCTGCTTTAACTGTGGGAAAAGGTGCATATCGCCGCAGAATGTCAAGGCAAAAGAACACATCTGGTGGAAAAGAGGAAATCAACACCCCCTCAAAAAGCAGCACCCTGTAAAAGTGAAGCCGCTAAACCACAGGCTAAGTGCACGGGAGGTGGACCTTTCACGCAAACATGCAAAGAGGAAGAAAGCCTTTTGCACTCTTTGGAAGCTGACAGTGACAAACGGAGCCAAGAACAGACTGCAAATGTGAGTACTAACAACTTTTGTCATGTCTATGTAACTATGTAGTTGCAGGGAGGTAATAGGGTGAAAAGAAACTACAAAGAGATAGTTGACTCAGGATGCTGTAAAAGTTTATTGCCCCTTCCTGTTGTCCAAGAACTATCTGTAGAACTTGAACCCTAACAAAGCCCAACATTCTGAGTCAAATGGACATTTCCGCCATATGGGGAGCGCCCCTGCAAAACCGCACTAAGCCCATAAATGTGAGTGTGGGAAACATACAAAGATCCTTACAATTCCTAGTCCCAAGTAGAATCAGATTTCATGTAGTCCTGGGATTTGACTGGCTGAAATTGCACAACCCTTTAATTAATTGGGCCGAAGGATCTGTAACAGCCAGGGAGAAGGACACTAAGACCCTGTCAAACATTCCTCAGACAGGAGAAGCTGTGGGATTGAGTCATGATGAACTCCAAACTAAGACTCCCCCCAGTACTGGGACTTAAGAAAAGCATTCGAAGTATGCAAAGCTGATAAATTGTCGCCTCACAGAGACTTTGATTTAAAATTTTTTGAAAGGAGTTAAACTCTGTAAACCCAAAATCTACCCTATGACAAGATGTGAACTTGATACCCTACGAGACTTCATAGAGGAAAAATCTACAACGAGGATTCATGTATCCATCCTTGTTCCCACTGGCTAGTCCTGTCTTTTACGGTCAAAAGAAGGACGGAAGCCAGCCCAGGCTTTTGGTGAACTATTCCCAACTGAACCAAATCCGTGTCCCTAATGCTTAACTGATCCCTCTTACTCAGAATGTAATGGATACAAGGAAACTACTTTACCAAACTGGACCTCATGGAAGCTTTTCATATAATAATAATGGACTCCAAAAGTGAATGGCTAACAGCTTTCTCTACCCCCTCTTGGGAATTACCAATGGATAGTGCTCCCCTTTGCGCTACAGACAGGACCTGTGGTTTTTCAAATATTCTTAAATTCTGTATTACAACAATTCCTTTATAAAGGGGTCGTAGTGTACTTAGATGACATTCTGATTTACTCTAAAACACTCCCTGAACACACTGAACTAGTCCATAAAGTCTTACAAAGACTCATTGACAATGAACTTTACGTCAAACTATCCAAGTGTGAATTCCACATACAGACATTTGACTATCTGGGATATGGAGTCAGAAACAGTGGATTACAAATGGACCCTGCTAAAGTACAGACTATTTTAGACTTGCCTGCCCCTAGAATACGCAAACACCTCCAGCAATTCCTAGGATCTGCAAATTTCTACCGTAATATCCTCAATAACTTTGCCGAAATCACCCTCTGATTGACAGAATTGTTAAAAACCACAGGTCATGAAAGAAAACAGCAACCAAAGATATCAAATAAATTACAATGGGATACAAAATGTCAATATGCTTTTGACACCCTCAAAACTATGTTTACCACTAAACCCCTCCTCCTGTTCCCAGATCCTGAGAAAAAATTCATAATTCAAACTGATGCTTTAGATTTTGCAATGGCAGCTGTCCTCCTTCAACATTATAACAACAACCCTCTAAAATCCTGTGCGTTTATCTCTCGGAAATTCAATCCAATGCAATGAAAATGGCTCATCTGGGAAAAAGAGGCAGCAGCGATTCACTTTGCACTGAGCTCTTGGCACCATCTGCTGAAGGGTTACAAATTTGCATCTGAGGTCTGGTCAGACCATTGCAACCTAGAAACCTTAAAAACTGCCAGAAAACTCAACCTCAAACAGGCACATTGGGTAGAATTCTTTCAATGATTCAATTTCAAGATTTTGTTCAAGCCTGGAAAATCTAGCTGACCCACTTCCTCATCTGCCTCAACACAATGAATCTGAAGGTCAACCAGAGAACTACACACAAACACTGTTCACTCCAGAAATGCTGGGACTTGGCATCACCACCCGTGCACAGTCACACCTTCAATCTACAATTTCCAGCACTTTCGATCAAGAATTCCTCGACAACCTGAAGGATAATTATGTAGCAGATACATGGCGGAAGAACCCCATCAGCCCAGTTACCTGGTCTGATAGTATCGCCTTCGTTGGAAAAAGAATCTATGTCCCCCTACCTTGCAGGTCGGAAATTCTAAAAAGACACCATGACCTTAAATCCACTGGACATTTTGGATTTTTGAAAACGCTACATTCTATGAGACATCTTTTCTATTGACCCATGCTACATAAAGATGTTCAACAATACATTAAGAACTGCCCTCCCTGCATCATTCGCAAAACTCAAACTCACATGGCCTGTTGAAAACACTTCCAACACCTTCCAAGCCATGAGACACCATTTCATGGGACTTCATCGTTAGATTACGTAACAGCAACGGCTGCCATGTTGTCTGGGTAGTCACTGACCAATTCTCCGAACAACGCCACTTTGTTCCTTTGAGGAAAGTCCCCACTGCAGAAAAACTTGCACAGCTATTTATCACTCACATATGGTGACTCCATGGAATGCCCTCTTGCATTATCTCTGATAGAGATCTGATATTCACCTCTAAATTTTGGAGATGCTTTCTGGACCAACTTGAAATAACTCAAAAATTGGGGACCAGTTTTCATCCACAAACTGATGGACGGACTGAAAGAGTTAATCAATCCCTTGAGCAATATCTACGATGCTTCATCAACTCCAACTCCATTCAACCCAACTGAGCTTCTCTACTTCCTTTTGCTGAATTTGCTTACGACTCTGCCTTGCACTCATCAGCTGAGAATTCACTGTTTGAGGTGGTTTATGGACAAACTCCTAAGGCAGTGGCCCCTCTTGTCCCTTCAGATGCTTACCCTTCCCTGCTAAACAACTGGATTCAGCACATTTCCAACACTTGGGACTCTGTTCGTCCTATCAGTTCATCAAAACACATGCCAATAAGAAAAGATAGCAAAACCCCAACTACAAGTCTGGAGACTTTGTCTACCTTTCCACAAAAAATTTAGTGTTTGATGGCCCCTCCAAGAAGCTAGTCCCTAAACGGGTTGACCTCAACCCACTGGGTAACCTCTCTCAGTCACGCTCTCTCAGTCACAGGGAGACAAGGGCAAACACTCTGAAGAAATCTTGCCAAGAAAATCTGGTGATAGGGTTGTCTTAGTTCCCCTTAAGTCAGAAACAACTTGAAGGCATGTAATAACAACAACAAAAGATTAAAAACAGAATTTTAAAAAGGTGGGGAAAAACACCCTATTACAGACCTGTGAGTGAGGAGAGGAGGGGGTCACCCAAGTCTCCCACAGGAAGGAATTCCATAACCTGGGACCAGCCACTGAGAAGGTTTTCTCTCTTATCCTTACCAAATGTCCCTTCAGTGTAGTCACACTGAGATAAGGTCTTCCTCTGAAGATATTAAAACTCAGGCAGGCTTATACAGAGAGATACAGTCTTTCAGATAGTGTGGACCCAAGTCAAACAGGGCTTTAAAGATCAGAACCAGCACTTTGAATTCTGCTGAGAAATGGGCGGATAGCCAGTGGAGCTGTTTCAATGAGGCAGGGTGGGTGAGTTACAAGTTCTCGGTAAGCAGCCCTGGTCAATAGCCTTGCTGCAGCATTTTGGACTTGCTGAAGTTTTTAAATAGCTTCCAAAAGCAGCTCCTTGTAGAGCATGTTAGAATAACTCAACTGGGATGTAATCAAGCCAGGTGTTACCATGGCCATATCTCACATCTCAAGAAACAGACACAGCTGGTGCACTAGTTTTAACTGTGAAAACACACTCCTGGCCACCAATGAAACCTGGGCATCCAGACTCAGATCTGAGTCCAAGAGGACGGCCAAGCTGCAAACCTGAGTTTCCAGAGAGAGTGTAATCCATAGGCTAAGCCCTTATTTCCTGACCTGCCCCAAAAAACCACCCCCTGCTTTGAGATCTGCTGGAAAGTCCCATCTCTCTATCTACTACTCTTACAGGTATTTAGGGGTGCTCTTGCACCTCAATTTCTTGGCCAATAATGCAACTCCCAGGACTGAGGGTTAAATTACTAATTTATAAATAATTTATCCCGCAGCTTTGGCATTTGTACAATAAATCCTCTTCTGCAGACACTTTATAGTTTCAAACACCCACAGGAGTTGGGACATGCTGAATTCTCCCCTTCCTCAGAGCCACAGTGTTCACTTGGGAAATATGATCTGGTCTGGAAAATTCCTTCAGAGCAGAGAGGCGGGCCCATTGCTCCTTACTACAAAATATTCAGGCATTCCACATCTGTGACAAGAGGAGAGAAACATCTACTGTCAGTCCTCAAGAGAGAAGCATCACAGCCATTCTGACAGTGGGTTTCTGGCCTTCGGTGGCCCAGTGCTCTGTCACAGGGACCAATGGCAAGCTCTGCACCCTCTAAACAGCCCTCCCCACCTGAGGTGTGAAGGACTGTGCTTCCTGTTTAAGAGGAAGTCTGAACTGTCAGTCTGACCAGCCTGTTCATGGAATGGGAGGGGACA
>CAOKZL010004296.1:0-36573 GCA_948472985.1 Iguana delicatissima
ACAGGGGTCCTCACTTTGGGATCCTACCCAGGAATTATGGCTCAAAAAAATCGTAGGAGCATAATAGGATTGACTTGCAGATTGGAGAAAACTATAAATGCGACTGGGAAATTGGTACAAGCCCTCCAACAAGAAATTGAAGAGCTAAATCAGCTATTGTTACAACATCGAATGGCCTTGGATTACTTGTTAGCCAGAAAAGGGGGGTTTTGTACCATAGTCAAAGGAGGATGCAAGGTTGCGTTTCATGATTTGAACAAGACTATAGAGGATGAGATACAGCAGTTGCAAGGGTTGATAAAAAATAATGACAGTGGCGTTAGTAACCCCTGGGATTGGTTAACTTCTTGGCTTCCAGATCTTAGCTGGTTAAAAACCTTGTTTCTAGGTATTGTACTTTTAATTGTAGTAGGGTTTTTAGTAATGATATGTATTTCTTGTGCTATGAAATGTGTACATGCCTCTCTCTCCCAAGCTATGGAGGGGAAGGCAGCTCATTTTGCTGTTATGGCCCAAAAGCAAGCTTAGTATGTCAAATTGCGTAGAATTTGGCATAAAGGGGGGAATGAAAGGGTTAAGGTGAAGAAGCTAATGCTAAGGTAGAAAAATATAGAAAAATAAGGTGAGCAGATGCGCCCTTTATCTTATCAAGAGGCTTAGGTATGTGCTTAGCAGTGCCGGGAACCTAGGGAGTTTTGATGTTGGAGAAATACTCCCTTGGTACCAAAATACATCATTTTTGAAAGATGTAACCCAGGTCTGCCTGACCTGTAAACACTTCATATATGGTCATATGTAATCATTTCCTGTAACCTGTTTACAAGAGGGTATAAAAAGAGAGCTAATACCTGGATCGGGGCTCTCAGGCTTTGGAAATCATTCCACTGAGATCCCTGCAGAAAAATAAACTTTTATTTTTGCTTTCTAATCTGGTGGTCTCAATTCTTGGCGAGCTACTTCACATTCTGTATGTGTGTGTGCCTTTCAAGGCCTAATTTAAATCAAGGAGACTTATTTATTTTATATCCCACTTTTTTTCCGACAGGCAATTCAAGCAGCTCACAACAAGATGAAAAGAAGATACCACTAAAAACTTGGTTTACAGAAAAAAAATTTTTAAAATAGTTATGGTGTAAAAATACCCATAATTTAAAACAATGCAAAATCATTTAAAAGACATAACAATAAAGGTAAAAATGCAGTACACGCATGCCACATTAAAAGACTCTTCTACACAACCTGTTGATAATCATCAAATGTCTATTTATGTAAAAAGGTCTTCTAATGAAAGGAGAGCAGAAAAGTGCCCAGACTAGCCTTCCATGGGAAGCAATTTCACAGCCTAGAAACAGTTCTGAGGAGGTCCTCTCATATTTCTTCAACAGACAGTGAAGGGATGAGGTTGTCTGAAGGATCACCTCCATTTGAAGGATCACCTCCATCTTTCTTAATCTGCCTGGGACCTGAGATCAGCTGTGGAAGACCCACTGCTAAGAGTCATCACACTGGTGCTCACAAAAGGAAGGTCTTTTCTGTGGTAGCCCTATCCTTATGAAAGACACTTCTCCCTGTTCCCTCCCTGACAACTTTTAAATGTCCCTTAAAGGCTTGTATTTTGAAGCCTGCTTTTACATTTTGCTATTCTGTGATTTTATAACAGGTATCATGAACTGTTGCTGGTATTTTGTTTCCCATTTATAATAATAATATTTTAAATAAATTAACGATAGAAGTAAAAAAATCTGCATAATTTTATTAAGTTCTTGAAGAAGAAAAGTTTTATAGATACCACAATCTGCTGAAAAGACACATAAATGGGACTTAGAGCAAATCAAGCCTGAATCTCCCTAGAAGCCAAGATGACTAAACTGAGGTTGACCATATCATGAGAAGACATGATGCACTAGAAATGACAATAATGCTTGTTAAGGTAGAAGGCAGTAAGAAAAGAGGAAAAACATATTACAGATGGATAGACTCAATCAAGGAGGACATGTCCCTGAATCTGTGAGACCTGAGCAGGGCAGTTGATGGTAGGGTGACTTGGAGATTTCTCCTTCAGAGGACTGCCAGAAGCTGAAGTTGATTTGAGGGCACTCAACAATAACAACAACAAAGTACTTTCCACTGACACAAGGACACCATTGAATATAACAATGAAGACCCAGCATAAGAGAATTGTTTGACCTTTTCTTCCTATAAGACTCTTGTTCTTTATGAAAAACTTTTCCTTGTGTAAATGTCCATACTTGGTTTTATAAGGAAACACAAGCAGAGGATATTTGAAGAAAAAGATCAGCAGCTAGGAATCCACCAATGGCAGAATACGCAAAAACAACAGACTGTTAACTTTTAAGCCTGCCACCCAGGAGTTGCACATTTCCTCTTGTTAAAACACACACACACACACACAAAACCAAATACAGACCGTCATCCAGAAAGAAATCTGTTGGTAAGATACATTGACAAGAACTTCCACCCACCCAAGGATTGTATTACTTGTCAATTATCAGCTATTTAACATCCCTGTGTGACTTCCTTGTATGTGTTGAAAAAAAAATGTCCTTCAGAGCTTTGATGTTTGGTAAAAGCAGGAAACCCTGGAAAAATCAGGATTAGTAAATAAATAAATAAATAAATAGCCAAGTAAGTAAGTATGTTGTTAAGGAATGATTTACATTTGTCAGAGCTGCAGCTGACTCTCAATTTACTACCATCCCTAAAGAAAAGGAAAGGGGAATATGGTGGTATTTCATCTTTTCTTTTCCTTTTTTTTAAAATATAAGAATTAAAATGAAATATGGCCTGTAAAACAAGGGCATCTCAGACACTCAGCAAACTTCTTGGCTGCTGGTATCCGTGCTCTACTTTATATGCCAGTGTCACTGGGAGAATCCAGACAAGTAACTTTAAAACATTTGTTTCTGCAGTTTTCAAATGTACATTTTATATTCCTACCATCACACTGCATATGATAACATTTCATCTGACCTTTGTCCTCTGAAATAACTTCTCCAAATGTTCCCTTTGCTTTTGATTTACAATAAAATCCAAAATACAGTTTGCAGACATAACGTGATTAGGCCAACCAAAAGGTACAAAAAAACAAAACAAAACACTATGTTTGTTTCAAAGCTCCATGGCTTCCTCCTCAGATAATGATTATTGTTAACATCTTTGTCTAATGAAGAAGCTATGGACCTTCAGAAGCCAGTGTAATATATTTTGTGCCTTTTGTTTGTTCAAATGAAGATATCACCATGATACTATTTTGAATATTGTTGGATTTTGCTGTATGACGGATGTGGCTGCTCCTGAATATATACTTTTTTTTTTTTTTTTGCTATATTGGAGATTTACATCCTCCATCAATCCCTTTTCTTACTTTCTTTTTATTTTTTGGTCTGGGCAGACGTTTGCTAATTCCTTTTCCTGATTCACCTTGCTTCTTTGCTGCATATTCAATATTCTGTATCATATTCTCTGTCCTGATTTGACAGGGATAGTTCTGATTCATCCTCTGCCATCCCACATTTTCAGCTGCTTTTAATATGTCCCAGACTGTTTCTCCCCCTGCCATTTTCTCCCTTTCTTCTCAGTTGAGTTTGAAGTGCAAAAGTAGTTTGCACTCAATTAATTAGCAGTGGGGAAAGGACAGGGTGGTGGTAGTGGTAGAGTCTTGTTCTTCTCAATAAGCTCAGACAAATAGATTTTTGCCATCTTGACCACATTCTGATGACCACATGTGCCCCAGGGAAATCCCACCAAAAACATGGGATAGTAATGGTACTGGGAATTGTTCATGTGTCTTTTAAAGAAAGTAGTATCATGATCTGAGTTGAGACTTCTTGGAGATACAGAAATGTATCTCCTCAGATTGGGGAGGGAAGAGAGTATAGTCACTCAACTTAGTCTTGACAGCTAAAACCGAGTGGTGGTGTGGTGGTGCAGAGGACATGGTAGAAAGTAATATCTGATGACTCCATAGACTTCTTGCTGTCCCCCACAGTTTTGTTACATCCATATCTTGTTCCTGTCCTCTTGGTTAATTGCCTCAAGGAAGATAAAATACTCTCACAAGCAGAAATAGAGGACGTGAGGGAGATAACAATGGCACCATGATACCATGGCACAGAAGGAGGAGGAGGAGGAGGAGGAGGAGGAGGAGGAGGAGGAGGAGGAGGAGGAGGATATGTCGAGCAGATGGTTCCTCTAACAAGACTGATTCAAACTGAAAAAGGTGAGAAAGTTTGAAAAAGAAAGGCGTGGGGGAGGACTTGATGGAGGAAGAGACATACTTCTTCTGTTAAAAAAGTGACACCAATAAGAGGACAACTAAAATTAAGACCTGAAGGATGAATCTATTTCTCATAGTGGCACAGACATTATCTTAGATACCTACTACTGCTACTCTTTGACCTAAGATTTATTATGGAAAGTCTTAAGCTGAGATTTGGTTTGGCTTACTGGTGCAAAGATCAGGAAAAATATTCAGAATTATGTAATACCTTCATCTTGAGTATCCAGATTTTAGACTATCTTTTAAAAAGTGGTATGACTGTGTGTATGTGTGTGTGTATATATATATAATAGGAGGAAATGGGACACAGATTTTTGAAAAGAACAGGTTTTTTTAAAAAAGACCCTTATTTTTGGTAAGTGTGCATTTCAAAACACCTTTTTGGAAAGTAGAGCCTGCAGTAGCAATTAGCCACCAATGAGCTCTAATTACTCTTAGCATCTAATAAAATAAAAATTGAAAACACTGCCAGCAACCAAGAACATTCAACTCTGAAAACTAAGTGCTACCCAAAAGAAATTTATAGCAGTATTCCATTCATCACTCTTTGGAAATGAGTCCCAAGGACTTCCAAGGAAGTAGGCATGGAGCTGTGGCCTTGAAGCACTTTAGGCAGCTTTGCTAGGCTTATGGAAACAAATTTTTAGTTCTATTGTGGTAAACAGCTATTTTTATAGTCCTTAAAAGCTGCATGAAAGAAATGATTAAGGGCCATTAGGTGAACATTTTTTTTATCAAAAATACATTTTTAGAGAATACACTCTAATTGCTCTAGCTGCATTTCACAAAGCCCTTAACAAACTGGAATGCCCTCACTTGTTCCATAGCATGTATTGACCTTCTTCTGAAATATGTTCGTTGTAGGTCTGATCCAGTGATTAACAATTGTTTCAGTTGTCTCAATGAGAAAATTAACTACAGAGTGCAGTGAGACTTTCTGGCCCTAATGAGGTGTCTTTGATTTCAGTAGGTAAAATTCAATAAACTGAGAGAGATCATGTCAGTAAGTTGATGGAGCCCAGACTCTCTCAATCTGATATTCTGACTGTGTAAACATGTGACAGTGCAGGCTTGTGTAAAATAGTCAACAGAACATACAGCAGGGAATGAAAACTCCCACAAAATTCTTACAAAAAATTACCAATGGATGATCAGAGAGAGTCTTAGGACTCTTCCAGACTGCCCAAAAGTTCTGGTAAATGTCAGGATTTTCTGTTTCAGAATTTCATCCCTTGCAACAGTCTTCTCCACTGTCACATTTAGTCATGCCTAAAGACACTGGGTTGTTGGCTGTGCTTCGTTTCTGATTGTGATAGAGGTTGATGCTACTCATCTGCGTGTCTTTTTTTCAACCATACTTTTCTCCCATGCCAGCTGTGGTTAAGCTGTGATCTGAGCATGGTTTCCCTCCATCCTCTCGATGAACTCAACATCTACCATCCATGCTCCCTTCCAGCATCTATATTCTTAGTCTTGAACACTTTTTTAAAAAATTATTTTAGCTACCGGTATTTCTTTCTTACTATAAAAGGAAGGGGGGGAAAGAAAAAGAGAGAGTAGAGAGCAAAGGAGCATTCAATCTGGTAACCAGAAATGTAATGAGGGAATGAAGACCAACAAAAAACCTTCATGGCAAAAGCCACACCACCATTGCAAACATCATTAGTGGGACTACCCAAGAGTACAGTCAAAGATGTTGAGACAGTGGAGATAGATGTGTGACATTTACTCCAGCATGTATTGGAAACTTCAAGGGCATTAAAAAGAAAAAAATTCACACACTGCAGTGGGTTTTAAAAGTTGCTGCTAACACTGGAAATTCAGGTATACTTGTATATTAAAATAACAGCAACACCAACCCCAAGTAAGAATGATTGTTTTGCCATACAAGTGACCAGTTGAGAATTTGAGGACCTCAGTCAGATGCTGAATCGTGTACAGCCACGAAATTACTAAGGCTACAGAATAAAAAGGAGGGCTAGGTTTTTGTAATCTTGTTGGACAAAAGATGTAATGCACTGCTGTGTGTGTGTGTGTGTGTGTGTGTGTGTGTGTAAACAGAGGTAGAATAATTCTTCAAGATTTATTGTTGTATTGTGCTTTCAAGTTATTTCTGACGTATGGTGACCCTAAGGCAAATCTATCATGGGGTTTCTTGGCAAGATTCATTTAGAGGAAGTTTGCCATTGCCTTCCTCTGAGGCTGAGGCCCTTTCCGCACCTTACCTTTTTTTGGTGCTGGGGTGCAGGGATTGTGCGAGTAGCCTCCAGCGAAAGGCTCGTGTGTCCCTCCTGCTTCAGCTCTGCACAACCTGCCTGCTCCCGAGCAGGTAGCACGAGAGTGCCGCCTCTACCTTCCGCAGCGTAGCCTGGAAGTTTCCCAGGCTGCACTGGGGCAGAAAGCATGACCACCGCTGGGGCAGGAAGTATGACCATGGCAAGTGTGCGTGGGGCCCTGGAGCAATGCGTGATCATGCACCATTTTCAGCTGAAAGCCGAAAATGAAAAAGTGCGTGAGTGGCACCTGCTAGACCCTGGAGCGTTGTGCGATTGTGAGTGCATCGTGCAGATTGCTCCTCAAAATCGTGCGACGCTCCAGGCGTCCTTTTGCATGGCAAATGCTGTGCAAAAAGGGCCTGAGAGAGCATTACTTGCCCAGATTATCCAGTGGGTTTCCATAGCTGAATGGGGATTCAAGCCCTGGTCTCCCAGAGTCCTAGCCCAACATTCAAAACACAATGCACCATCTGTATTGCCAGTTTGAATACTGAAAATATAACAATAATGGTGATGATGATGATGATGATGAGGTGATGACGTAACTTATCCACCTCTCCCCATGGATTTAGGTGGGGACAACAATGGATTAACATATAACAGTTAAAAACAGAACATCAATTAAAACAGTAGTTAAAATATGTGTCATCTTAAAAGAAAAATAATAATACAAATACCTAAAAACAGACAATACATATTTAAAATTCCTTATTAAAATTTACAACTTAAAATCATCAGGATAAGCCTGCTGGAAGAGACTGGTGTTGAATGCTGTTTTAAATTTGGACAGTGTATTCAGCTGTCAAATCTCTTCTGGCATGGCATTCCACAGTCTAGGGGTGGCTGAAGAAATAGTCCTCTGGGTGGCCGTTGCCAGTCCAGTTCTGGATGGTTGAAGTAAATGTCCCCCAGAGGACTTGAGTATATATATATGGGGTGGATTATATGGGAGGACGCGATCCCATAGGTAACCGGGATCCAAACCATGTAGGGCTTTAAAGGTTATAACCAACACTTTGTACTTTGCCTGGAAACTAATTGGCAGCCAGTGGAGTGAGTTTAATATTGGTGTAACATGCTCACTCCTAGATATACCAGTAACCAACCTGGGTGTCATGTTTTGAATCAACTGAAGTTTCTGAACTTGGTACAAAGACAGCCGAATGTACAGTGCATTGCAAGAGTTCAGCCTTGAGATATATTTCTACAATTTGGGGCCTTATTTAACTTTATTCCACAATAATGCTTCCAAACCCATGTAGACTGTCCTCCTTTCACTATTTAATCATAGCAATTAGTTTCTGACAGTTTCTGTTGATCATTCAGTGGGCACTGGTACAATAGACATCACCACTAATGAGACAATAATCCACAGTGAAGGGTAAAGTAATTCTGAATCAGAATTACAGTCAGCCAATCTAGATTGAAATTCAGTTTTAATATTCAATATTCAATTTAATATTCAAGACCATAAACCTTCCTTAGTTTCCTCTGGTAGCTTTGGCTGGCAGAACTGAAGTTCTGTGTACTGAACTTTTATCATGTCAGTCGGCTGAGCTGTTATCCTGCAGGAGGATGTTTCTGAATATTTAAGCTGATGTCTTACCCATGGCATGCTGAAAATCTGGGTAGCAGCGGGGTTGGAGAAAATAAAACTTTCCACAAGGTATAGGAACAAAAGGAACCAAGAGCTTTAGTGGTGAAAACTAAGGTCTTTAGAGGCAAGTGGGCTGAATGCAAGGGCAGCAGGTGACAGGAATGGAGATGGAGATGGAGAGTAAAATACTGTACTTTTATGAATGTCTAAAGCTTCTGTTGCAAAACTGTTTCATTAGTCCCTTCAGAGGAGAAAAGGCACTTACATGCATATTTCCTCAGATGCATGGAAATGCTGTTGAAGATGGATCACACATGTATCTGTATTTCTGTTATAAAGTCTTCTTGCCAACAAAAGCCTAGAATCCACTCTTCTAAATAGGGATCTTCAGAAAGAGGAGAAAGCATCATTTACTGTCTGAAGGGTTTTTTCCATGTCTTAAGAAAAACTTTTTAAGATGTGTGGGCTGAAAAAATAAAGCTCTCAACACAGTGTATACCATATTTGCGGGCATATAAGTTGCACCTGTGTATACAATGCACCCTATTTATACACGGGCAAATACTGTTTGCTGGCATTTAAGACACACCAGCAAGTAAGATGGCATTTTTTGGGAGAAAAAGTAAGTTTTACACATCAGCAAATACAGTATATTTCAGTGAGTATGTGTGTCTAATATCCCTCCTGTTTAAAATGGGGAAAATGATCTATTCCTCATATTCTTTTCCCTGCAGGGCTTTCTTTATCCATAATTCTTTCCCATTTCTACATTAGTGTGTGTGTTTTAAAAGCCTTGCAGGAATCTGAATAGCTCGTATATAAATGTACTTTTAAGCAGTGCATTGCAGCATTTGGAGAATATTAAAATCCAATGAATAGCTCAGCTTCAATCTACACATCAGTCTGAAAGGCAAAGGTCAGGTAATTTATTGTAGGAACTTTTGAAGACAGCTTCCTTAAACATCCCTACTTTACACAATATCTGGCCTAGAGAAAAAGTTACTTACACATATCTTCTTTCCTGTAATATGTGAAGTGCCTTGCATATGTCACATCCCTATCATGCTGTAACTTTGCATATCACATTCAGATGTGATGTGATGTGATGTGATGTGACAAGAATTTGATTCCACAGAGGATAAAGGCAGATTTTGAAAAAACCCTCATTGTTTCATAATTATATTTTACATTCTGCAATTTACTTGCTGTCATCTGTTGAATTTTTCATAATGAAATTATCAAACCTATTCATATCACAAGGGCTCCTGTGTATAAACTCTTTCTTCTTAGCCATCTTAGAGTCTTTTAAAGGGTATGTTGAGATATAAATGTTTTAAATAAATGAATAGCTGTTGCATATTATACAGCCTGATGCCTAATTCAGTCTTGGAATCATACATGTAATGGGCAATGGCATTAATGAAGATGTAACTGTTAAAGGAAGAGGACAGAAGAAAACTGGTTTCATCAGGATATTATGACTTCTCTCTATGAAATGTACTATTGTCAGTGAACACACTGCTTTAACAAGTAATTAAATATATCACTGTTGTTAGATGTATTGACAAAATAGCATCCTAAAGATTTTTTTAAAATTGTGTGTTTCAATCACAGTAACTATTCCTTAAGTTTCAAAGTTTCTAAAGGTCCAAACTTCTATGGGCATGGCATCAGGTCTTCCTTCCATGGATTGAAAAAGTTCTGCTACCTACAGAAGATTTCTGATCAGAGGCGGATCTAGGCTGTGACAACTGGGATACATGTTGGGGGGCACCCCACCACCACTCACCCCCCACCTCTGCCAGCTGTTTGCCCCACTGCCACTCACCTGCCCACTTCTGCCTGTCACTCACTCCACCCATCTCCATTTGCCCCTCCCCTGCCCACTGCCGCTCACCCCACCCCCACTGCTGTTCACCCTGCCCACCTCCACTCTCACCTACCCTGCCCACTGCCATTCACCCCGCCCACTTCTGCCTGCCCACCCCACCCATCCACTCACCCCCTCCCTGCCCACTGCCACTCACTATGCGCACTCCTGCTACTCACCACACTCACTTCCATCTGCCATTTGCCCCACTCACGTCCACTCACCCGCGCACCCGTCCCCCACCCACTGCCACTCGCCCCATCCCCACTGCCACTTGCCCTGCCCACTTCCACCTGCTGCTCACTCCACCCACCTCCACTCACCCCTCTCCTGCCTGCCACCACTCACCCCACCCCCACTGCCGCTCACCCCACCCACCTCTCACCCTGCCCCCTTGCCCTGGGCACTGTTAAGGGTTGGTACACCACTGTTTCTGATCCAGCAAACTATTGCTGGAGGTAGGATAGGGAGGGAACAAACTTTATTTTCTCTCCAGTCCTCCATTTGCATCTCTAAGAAGCTGTACTAGAAGGTTTGGTGAAAAGAGATGGTTCAGAAGGTTATTGGGCATGCAAAGAATAAACGAATACCATTTCTTCACCCATGGGCAGAGTAAATGATGTAAAACCTTTGGGGAGTGCTCCCATCAATAAAAAAAGATGCTGTATGTCAACGTGATGTTTTGAACGTTGGCATTTGATGGTTGACATGTGAGTTCAATGGCTCCAACTCCACATGATTGTGCATAGGGTTGAAGCTTTTGTAAAAAAAGATGATTGACACCCTATAGGACTGGAGGCATGAAAACTGGAGGAATAAAAAATCAGCTCTTACTGGAAGTGTTTCTACACTATACAGTTGCAGCAGTTTGGTCTTGTGTGTGTGTGTGTATACCTTAAAGTTACCCATTGACTTACAGTGACCCCATGAATTTCATAGGATTTTCTTAGGCAACAAATACTCAGGAGTGGTTTTGCCAGCCTCTTCCTCTGAAATATAGCTTACCACACCTGGTATTCATCAGCAGTCTCTCATCCAAGTACTAACCAGGGCTGCTTAGTTTCCAAGATCAGAGAAGATCTGGTACCTGTAGGGTATTTAGCCAGAGGCTTGGTATCATATATGCAATCCAACATTTCACAAATGAAAAAAGGGACATATTTGGCCAAACAACACCAGATCAAGAAAGTGAAAGTTATCAGTGAGCTAGGAGAAGCTGTATCAGTTTGCTTTTGCCTGATTCTGCAGGGATGGGCAAGATTTCACCCCTCCTCTACTCTGCTCTCCACCCTGCTAAGTTAATTGAGTGCAAGCTACTTTTGCACTTTGAACTAAATTTGCAGTAACTGAAGTAAGCTGAGGACACAAAATGAAAGTGGGAGGAGGAGAGAGAAACATGGACATTTTAAAAGCAGCTGAACAAGTAGGATGGCAAAGGATAGTTGCCAAATTGGATCAAATGGAGGGTATGGTATCACTTCAGCTGTTCAGGATCAAACATCCAGGGCTCAATGAGCAGCATGAAAGAGTACTCAATGAGCTAATCTCAGAGCCACTGTCAATAATTTTTGAGAATTCTTAGCAGACAAGAGAGGTCCAAGGAGATTGGAGGAGGGCAAATGTTCCTATCATCAAAAAGAACAAAAAGGATGACCTGAATAACTACCTACAAGTCAGTTAGATGTCAGTACCAGGAATGGATCTAGAATAGATCATTAAACAATTACTTACAATGGAATGTTGTGATTACTAAGAACCAGATGGGTTTCTAAAAGAAAAAAAATCAAATAAATCTTATATCTTTTTTTGATAGAGTTAGTCACAAGCTTGATAGATCAGGACAATATTGTGGATGTAGTATATCTTGATTTCAATTCCCCCATGATATTTTTGCAGGTAAGCTGGTGAACCATGAGCTAGATAGTGTTATAGTTAGATAGCTCTATAATTGGTTGACAAACCAAACCCAGAGAATACTCAGCAATGGTTGCTCTTCATCTTGGAGAGAAGTGGCTAGTGGAAAATTTCCACAGAGGTATGTGCATGGTACTACATCTAGGCAGGTAAAACGAAATGCACTAATATTGAATGGTTTTCAAAGAAGTAGTTGCAGTAGTCTCTTGCAGCAAAAAAGGGGGAGGGAGGAAATGGAATGTAGTAGGACCTTTAAGACTAACTGGTTTTTATTTTAGCATGAGCTTTCATGGATATGAACTCACTTCTTCAAATGCAGTACAGAGTAATATTAAAGATTTAGGTTATAAAGAGTATTTGCTCAGTTTTCAAAGTGGGATGGAATGTGATAGGATCTAGAAAGATGCAAATCATGACCCTCACTCTAAATTTTCAAAGGGCTTCATAAGATGATACAGGTCTTTCAGATCTTTACAGTGGTCAGTTAAGTGTTGATATGTGAAAGCAATAATTCAGCTTTCCAAAAGTCAGTTTCCAAATATAGGATGGGTGACACTTGGCTTGAAAAGAGTACATGTGAAAAGGACCTAGTGTTCTTAGTAGGCTACAAGCTAAACCTGAGTCAACATTGTGATGCAGCAGACCAAAAAGCCAATGAAACTCTGGGCTGCATCAACAGGAATATAGTCGTCAAACTGAGGTAAGCAGTACTGCCACTTTAGTTTCCTTTGGTCAGTTGTTGCTAACTTTGACTCATGCTGACCTTACGAATGGGATACCTCGAAGTCATCCTGTCATCAACAGCCTTGCTCCAGTCTTGCAGACTCAAGAACATGACTTCCTTAATTGGGTCTATCCATCTGTAATGTACTCTTGTTGTCATGCTGTACACACCCACTCCATGATATAATATAATTGGCAAATATCATTTAATTGGCATGACATGTAAATTATATACTACTATGGCTGAAGAGCCATGCTGACAAAGAGGATTGGCTGAACAAGTGTGAAAGTGGGTTGGATGGGACCTCAGGGCATGACCAGGTGACAAGCAAGGAAACTCTGGTGTTAATGAGCTTATAAATGTACCCTCAGCGACTCAACCTTCAGAAACAAAATACCCAAAACTTCTCTACAGATTGTCTTCAGCTCGCTTCCTCTTCCCACCAAGACTCTCCTTTATTTCTTTACCTGCCCAGCCATTAAAGAGCTATCGTGATTCCTATCAGTGCTTTATCACCTAATGCTAAAGCCATTAGCCCATTCTGGACCTCACTGTCTACTCTGCCAGAGAGTCATTAACACTTTTCCCCTCAGGGTGGAAATAGGGTACTTAAACTCTGGCTCTGAGCCAGATAATTTGTAGTACTCTGGACATAGGCTGTCACTTTGCTACTCTGATTCCCTTTCTTGTACTACCCTCAAATCCTTAGTCTGAGCCACACTGCTTTGTCTCTCTTCTCAGCAGGATAGGTAAATTTACCCTTTTTGCCCTAATTTCTCACTGTCCATTTTTTCCCTCCTTTCAGTTAGCTTTGTGTGGTTGAGAGTCTGCTTGGCTCTTGTGTGTGATTCTGATATTCTCCCAATAAAACAAAATGTACTTTTAATGATCATAATTTAGAACTTCAAGAATTTGTGGGAAAACCTTAGGTTTTGCACAAAACAATGATTTGGACAGGAAAGTGTGTACTTTGCAAAATATAGTGTTTTTGTTGAAAGATGTTAGGTTTTGAACAAAAACTTGTGAAATATTGACAAAAAAATGAGCAAAACAACCTGTAGCGAGAAAACTTATGAAATGGTTTATGGTTCAGGATATTTTGAGAAAATTCCATAAAACAGCCTTCTGTTTCAAGGTAGAGAAAGCTCAGGAAACATGCCTTGCAATTCATTGAGATCACTCTACTCTTTTTAAATAGCTCTGTGATGATCTGTTCCCTCCCACATGTGGAGTGTTGTGCAAATTGTACTATGTCCCTTATTCCCTGTGGAGCTGTCACATTTCAAGAAAAATGTATACTCACCTCTGAGTTAGACAAGATTCTGCTCTACATAACACTCCTTGTGGTGAAACCTCTCTCTACATTCTCTCTCTATGATGCTTTATCTTTGGAAAAACCTTGTATTAAAACTGAGCTTAGTTTCTCCCTCCCCTCCCACCTTCCCAGAGTTGCTTCTCTCAGCTTTTACTGTTGTTTATGACAATGCTGCAATGTCTTGATTTGTTTGAACTTTTTTTTGTCCCCCACTCACCCGCTTGTGTCCTGGATCTTCCCAAGCTTTCTTGTGGCAAAAAGAAAGCTGATATCTAGAATTCCCTTTTACACACACCACCAATATTTGAGTTTATTTTCTTATTATCGCCCAGTCAGCCTGACATCAGTACCCAGAAAGATCCTGGAGCAGATCATTAAGCAGTCAGTTTCTAATCACTTAGAAAGCAGCGCGGTAATCAAAAGAAGTCAACATGGATTTCTCAAAAATAAGTCATGCCAGACTAATCTTATCTCTTTTTATGATAGAGTTACTAGCTTGATAGATGAAGGGAATGCTGTGGATGTAGCATATCTCGATTTCAGTAAGGCCTTTGACAAAGTTCCCCATGACATTCTTGCAATGAAGCTGGTAAAATGTGGGCTGGACAGGGCTACTGTTAGTTGGATTTGTAATTGGTTGACCGACCGAACCCAAAGGGTGATCACGAATGGCTGCTTTTCATCCTGGAGAGGAGTGACTAGTGGGGTGCCACAGAGTTCTGTCCTGGGCCCAGTGCTGTTCAATATTTTTGTCAGTGACTTGGATGAAGGGATAGAGGGCATGCTCATCAAATTCGCAGATGACACCAAATTGGGAGGGGTTGCTAATACGCCAGAGGACAGGACCAAAATTCAAAATGACCTGGATAGATTGTAGAGCTGGGCCAAGGCTAACAAAATGAAATTCAACAGAGAGAAATGTAAGGTCTTACACTTAGGTAGAAAAAATGGAACACAGAAATATAGGATGAGGGACATGTGGCTGGATAGCAATACGTGTGAAAGGGATCTAGGAGTCAAGCTGAACATGAGTCAGCAGTGTGATGCGGCAGCCAAGAAAGCCAATGCAATTCTCGGCTGCATCAGTAGGAGTATGGTGTCTAGATCGAGGGAGGACTGGTACCACTCTACTCTGCTTTGGTTAGACCTCATCTTGAATACTGTGTCCAATTCTGGGCACTCCAATTCAAGAAGGACGTGGTCAAGCTGGAGCAAGTCCAGAGAAGGGCGACCAAAATGGTGAGAGGCCTGGAAGCCATGCCCTATGAGGATAGACTTAGAGAGCTGGGTATGTTTAGTCTGCAGAAGACAGGGTTAAGAGGGGACATGATAGCCATGTTTAAATATTTGAAGGGATGCCATATAGAGGAGGGAGAGGGCTTGTTTACCGCTGCTCCAGAGACCAGGACAAGGAGCAATGGATTCAAGCTGCAGGAAGGGAGATTCCACCTGAACCTCAGGAAGAACTTCCTGATGGTCAAGGCTGTCTGGCAGTGGAACATGCTGCCTCAGAGTGTAGTGGAGTCTCCTTCCTTGGAGGTTTTTAAGCAGAGGCTAGATGGCCATTTGTCAGGATTGCTTTGAGGGTGTTCCTGCATGGCAGGGGGTTGGACTGGATGGCCCGTGTGGTCTCTTCCAACTCTACATTTCTATGATTCTATGATTATTTCCAATGTTGATTATTATAATATCTCTCTTATTCAAAGTTCCTGCATCTATTTTTAAGCTTCTGTACTGTGTCTTAGGCCCTTTCCACACATGGGGAATGAACCGTGCAAAACGAACTCACCGGATTTCTTCGGCGTCCGGTTGAGTCTGTCGGGACAAGGAGCAACGCGAGCTCGTCATTCCGCACTGCTCCGGCATCCAAAATGGCAGCTTCTGGTTGGTGGAGGCTCTACACCAACCTGAGAAGCTTGCCAGCTTAAAGCCCACCCCCAGCAGATCTGCAGGCATGCACTAGTGAGTGCATGCAAGTCTGCACCAGAGCACAGCGACACAGAGTTGCATGCTCCATGTTTTTTAAAAACCTCTTAAAAGAGGTTTTTAAAAAGCATGCTGCCTGACCAGTTCTGGTCGCTCCAAACTGGACTGAAGTGTGGAACTACGAAAAGTAGTCCGCCCCAGTCCACTCCTGGCTGCGCTCCAACCCTTCTTGTTGAATCTTTTCTTTATATTCCACTCAGGAGTCTCACCCTACCTGGGCTCACTGATACTTATCAGATTATATTTGCCACCCTGTGTTAGGAGTTCCGGTTCATCCTGTTTGTTCCATCATATTAATGAATAGACTGGAGGACATGAGTGTTGTACCTGCCTGCTGCATTGATCTACAAATTACTGGGTTCCACCTCCACTCTGTTGCCTCCTCCTTTGTTTGCTGTCTTCATGTCCTGATTGACCCTCCTTTCCTTTGTTTCCTTCCCTTTCCTTTTGCTTTCTTTCCTGCTTTAATGTGCTTTGTTCTTATTTCTGTTTGTAGGTTTGTGGACAAAGCTCTGCATTGGATTATATTAATCATCCAGGATTCTGCTTCCTACAATGGCCAACAAGATGGCTACAGGAAAATCACAAGAGAAGCTGAGCTAGTGCCCACCTGTGTGTGTTTCCTACTACAGCTGTTTGGGCAGGTCCTGTGTTGTTCTTGACTGTTGCGAAATTTGTTCCAATACAGTTGTTGATGCTAAGAATCGGATTTAGGCCTGAGACAACAACTTTAAAATGTTTTTGCTTGTTAACCATAATAATCTATAATGTACTTTTATTTCTGCAGGTACAACATCCCTTAATTTCTTTTGATAGTCTGTAGTAGAACTAAGCAACTTTTTGTTGTTGTTTCTATATGTGAGAGTATTCCATACTCCTGTTGTTATGGCATGTGGCTATAGCAATTCATAAATACATCTGAATCCATATTCAATAGCAATGTCAAAATTCTAGTCATTCTAGAAAAATGATGTCAAAGCACACTAACATTGAGCTCTTTTGCATTTAAAAAAAATAAAATATTCACATGATTCACTCTCAAAGGGTGAACATTTGGTTAAAATATACCAGTCTTTGGGGTCATCACACAGCAGGTTCCATGTGGAAATGCTCAGAGCTATTATCTGAGTTGACATGTGCTACTGAAAGGAAATTTATAATAAAATTACTGATGGAAGGGGACATATCTGGGACATTTCTACTAGTGCTGTACAAATTTTCACACTTAAAGGCTTTTGAAATGAAAAATGGGTTTTCAATGCATTTAAACCCTCTCAGTGCTTCCTACATCTAACTGGATTTTGATGGAATTTTTCTATCCATTTTAGCTTTGAAATGCAGCAGCTTTGGTGCCATGTGTGTTGTTAGTATGTGGTCCTAGCTAATCCGTGATTGCATAGTGCAGATAATGACATCATGATGTCACATGAAATCAGATTTGATGGTGTGATGATATGACTGAGGATTAAGAAAGCCTTCATACTGCCCATAGATTGGACTGGGAAGGCAAGTGAACATATACCTTCCATTCCTGAAGCAACTGGTTTCTTACTGTGCTAGTGTGTTAATTTTGCAGCCAGAATGGAATAGCAAAACATTTGTTCCCATTCCATTCTTGTTGAATGTTCCCCTGGCCCAATGTGGATGGCTGATATCCCACTGGAAATAATCCCACCTACATTCAGATCTTCTTCCATTCCAAATGCAGGTGTTCACATGCACTGTGCTACTTCCAGTGGAATGTATATTTGACTGTACATTTTCACCAACATTCTGCCACAGCTAATATAATCATGTTTGACTGTATTGTGGTGAGGGAGCACTAACCCAGTTTCCTTGTCAGTGGGAAAGCATCTCTGTGAATTTTTTTGATGCAGGTAAGAAGTTTAAAATATGCATCAGCTCAACTTTACAACTCTCATAAGAATGATTAGTCCCTTCTCTTGCAACCTGGCGAATGGGAGGGAGGACTGGGAAGAGACAGGAAGAAGAAAGACAGACAAGAGATATATGGCTTCAGGGATCTGTATGCCAAAAAGGTTCATCTAATTGCTTCTGGTGTCCTAGACAACCCCATCATCCAGTGACAACCCCAGGAAAAGAAGAGTTGCTGTCTTATACTTCTGGAAGAGGTAATATTCCCATTTTAATTCTTCATTCTCTCAATCTTCTCTGTCTCTTTGCTTCCCAATTAGCTTTTGCTTCTCCCTGTGCCACCACAAGTCCTGCACCATGTATCTGTCAAGTCCCTCAATAGTGATTAGACCTCCTGAGTGTGCTTCAGCTTCCTTAGTATCCTGTCATAACTCCTTATTTGGGGTGCTTCCTTTTCTCCTCTTTCTACAGCATTCCCCATACAAGCTGCTGGTCTAAGTGTTGTTCATCTGACTCTTCTGTTCTGTACCACAGCTGCATATTAATCAATCTTTTCATATTTGCCATGAAACACATCTACTTTTATGTAAGCTTTGGCCTGTGTGTCCATTGTTAATTTTCCCCTTGGTATGAGAGTGTAATGTAAATTCCCTTTGGAAGTTTAAAATATGTATCAGCTTTGGAATGTACATTACACTTAAGCCATTCCTGCACTACATTCTTATAGCATGATTATTCCACTTTCAACCCCTATGGAATCCTGGGGTTTGCAGTTTAGGGAGGGGCCAGCCGGTTGAATAATCGCACTATAAGAGTGTAGTGTGGAAATGGCCTTAGTCAGAGGTAGACTATGTGTGACACTGGGACTGGATATAAGCCCCTAAAGTTGTTTTTGAAGGACATGCCCCCCACAACTCCCTTTGACTGCCCTTTTTTTCTACCAAAAAATGAAGGTAAATTGGCTCTCCTAGAAACTTCTAGTACAGTGATTCATGTGTGACATGTTGTAGATAACACTGGTGAAATGAAAAAAAAAATCTTATGGCACTTTAAGACTCAAACTAATAAACAATTAAAAGATAATATGCCAAAGATAACTGTGGTGGAGAAAAAGGAAGTTTATATTGTAGATCTGGCACTCCCAGAGGACAGCAGAAGGCAAAAAGAGGGAAAAGACTATGAAATATCGAGATGTCCAAATGGAGATTCAGCATCTCTGGGAAAAGGAAAGAACCATGTTTCCAGTGTTGATAAGTGTTTTTGGAGTCATTCTGACATTTTGTCATACTGACAAAACATCTGAATGAAGTTGTCATAGATAAAATCACAATGACAAAGAGGGATGCTACTTGGATTGTACCATATTATCTGACAATACCTCATTGATTCCTAGATTCTTAGATGGAATCTGACTCATTGACGGTCCCAGACTCCAGTCAGTAATACCTGGTAGACTATGAAACTCAGATGAAAGCAGCATAAGCAGCAAAAGCAACAACAACAACAACAACAACAACAACAACAACAACAGCAACAACGCATTTTTCAAATCCAGGAGTGGATTTCCAGCCATCTCCATTTTTTCTCTTCTTCTCCCTCCATTTTTAGACACTTTTTGGCAGTCCCTATGGTTCTTACAATGTTCCAGAGGCTGAAAACTGACCAGCCAAATTTGCTGACCCCCTACGCAGTAGGTTAAAGATCTGAATACCTTGTCACAGCTACAGCACACATGCACTAACATCCCAAAACTATCTCATAATAAGCAGCACAGCCTCAAATAACTAAATCTTCACCACTGATACCCATACATGCCACTACACTTCAGGAGCTCATCATATATTAAGGGATGAAGTAACATGGAAAAGTAAAAGCAGACTGAATGTAAAGGAGAAAAAGTCCGTGGTCTTTGAAAAGCTAAGTTCAACTCCCCTGAAATCCACTTTATCAGATGTATAAGCCAAATCAAGTCAAGATGCATTGTCCCCAAGAGAGGTCAAGTTATCCACAGATTTTAAAAGCAGTTCCACCTGCACCTGTCTGGCAGTAAAAAGATCCCTAATGTGAATTAAACATTTAATAAATTGCTGTCCTTTAATGGCATTCCAAATCAGCTCCCTGAGGCAGCAGCCTTATTCTTTCTCATGCTGGATTTTGCTCTGTTTCCTCACTTCCACCTATGAGTGCATGTATCTGTCAATTCAGGCTTACACTTCATGCATCTGATGAAGTGAACTCAGATCCATGAAAATATATTTCATAATAAATTTATTAGTTTTTACAGTACTGTACAGTACTCTCTGGTTTTTCCTGCAACAGACTAACATGATTACCCCTCTGGAGGAAATTAAACATCTTCACTCTTAAGAATGTGAGGTTAGAATAAACGTAATAGTAAGAGCGAAAGCAAGTCTCCCTGGATTTTCATCAGAGATACATTTTCAGTTTACTCTGTAATGTACAATTTGCTTCTAAAGATTACATAAAGGTACATGTACCTGGTGTGCCTTTTCTTTAACTTGGATTTCAACAATGACTCACCATGTTACTTGCAAAACTAGACATGTTGATTTCCTATTCATGCCAAGTGGGCAGGATACCAGCTGGCTAAAGTTTATAGTTAGAGGGGGTAAATGTTCAAACTGCAAACATAATTAAACATGAAAGCGCCCTCACTCTCTCTCTTTCTCTTTTAAAAATAGCAGCCCTTCCTTAAAGTCTCACAATAATGTTTTTAATGTCTATCAGAGCTAATTTTCAATTACTTTTATGAATTTAGTTCATTTAGAACTGGCAAAGATATTGGAGGGAGAGAGAAGGTAGGAAAAAAATATAACAGAAACACTACTATCCAACTTCCTTGGTAACTGAATTTACTGTGTTCCTTTCACAGATTTCTTGGTATCCTTCAGTAATGAGCAGTTCAATTTATATACCGATCCTAGGGGATTTTGCCAATTGCATCTGCAAAACTGAAAGTTGAGTAAGTCAGAATGTACAGGGCAACAATGTTTGTTTATTATTTATTTTATTTTATTTTATTTTATTTTATTTTATTTATTATGTCATTTTATTTTACATTCATTTTTCATCCTTGGAGATAGAAGTGTAAAATATAATTAATAAAATAAAGACACCCAACAGTCACCATCATAATAAAACAAAAGGAAAAAATAAAGCAGCAAATGCAATAATCCAGGGAGAACTGGCCACCAAAAATGACTGGATGAACAAAACCTATTCAGCTAGTGCTGAAATGATTACAGTGTTGGTGCCAGCCAAACACTTATGGGGAGAATATTCTAAAGCTGGGGCACCCAACCAAAGTTCTTTCTCCTTTGTCGACACATCATGTAATGCCATGACTGGAGAAGAGTATTTCAATGTATACTAAGGCTCAAATTAGCATATGCTTGATAGCAGCTTTTCAGCTCCAAAGTGTCACTAGAAGGAATACAACAAAAACGAAAATCCACAAAACAAGGATGCCCTAATTGGGCCAACTATGAGGCATAAAATGCATCATACAAGCTTTCAAAGCTTTACTGGCTTCTTCATTAGGCAAAAATGTTAAAAATCATTCAGGAGAAGAAGAGTGTCAATGTTAGAGTCACAGGCCTACATTTTGTCTCAGATGTTACTTCTGTTGTCAGTTAAGATGGTCTGGAGCAGTGGTTCTCAACCTGTGGGTCCCCAGATGTTCGTGGACTTCAGCTCCCAGAAGCCCTGAGCATTGACCATAGTGGCTGGGGCTTCTGGGAGCTGAAGTCCACGAACATCTGGGGACCCACAGGTTGAGAACCACTGGTCTGGAGGGATACCAGTGCAGGCAGAGGTTATTCCCCTTCTTGGCCATGTGGGGGCCAGAGACAAAGGGTAGTAAAAGGCAGGTAATAAAATTACCTGATGGACTGGATCTCAAGGAAGGTTACTTTGCTGTTGCTAATGGAGTTGAAATTTTATTACCTGTCTTTTACAGCCCTTTGTCCTCAGCTCCCATATGACCAAATTGTACAGGAGCATTGCTTTTGTTTTTTTAACAGAGCAACCCCTGACCTCCAAACACACACTAAAAACTCCACAATATTCAATGAGTCTATCAGAACAGGAACATATTGTTTCTGTTATTCATTCTTGCTAGTGAGAAACAAAAATGGCAATGATGTGGTCTGAACACACAACCATTTGCAGAACCTAAGCTTGGTTGATAATTGGATGGGAGATGATCAGGAAATACCAGGGTCTTCAGGAAGAGCATAGAGTAAATTGTGCCTGAACCCGTGGGAGCCGTTGTTGCCAGTCAGACTTGACAGTCCTGGATGAGATGGATGCATGAAGGGCCTGACTCTAAGGCAGCTTCCTATCTTTCTAAGCATACTTGGCAGCAAGTCCTTTTAAACTTGGTGGGGATTAATTCTTAACAGAGTAGATTGGAAATGTTACTGGCACCCTCCTTACTATCTTTCTGTAGGCAGGTTAAGGCCTTTTTTTGTTTGTTTGTTTGAACCCTGGTGGCTTCAGAAGACTGGGCCTTGCAGAACTGTGCTGTACTGTCTGTGTTTTTGTTCATTTGTTGTTTTGAATAGCTGTGTTTTTAACTGGTCTTAATTTTATGGATTGTTGTTGTTAACTGGCATCAGGTTAACTTTGACTTATGGCGATCCTATGGGTAAGTGACCTTTAAGTCATCCTGTACTCAGCTTTCCTGCTCAGGTCTTGCAGACTTAGGGACATGTCTTCCTTGATTCAATTTATCCATCTGTAATGCAGTCTTCCTCTTTTCCTACTGCCTTCTACTGTTATTGTGTTATAGTCTTAAGTGAATCATGTCTTCCCATGATATAGCCAAACGTACAACAGCCTCAGTTAAGTAGCCTTGGTTTCTAGGAGAATTCAGGCTTGATTTGCTCTGGGACCTATTCATTTCTCTTTTATCAATAGTTTAATTATATTTTTCAGTTTTGTTATTTGTTATATTTTTAGTTATGCTTCTTTTAACTGTTGTAAACCTCCCTGATCCCCAGACTGGGAAAAAAGTGAGATTTTGGCCCTTTCCACATGAGGAAGTTAAGACGAGACAAGGCGTCCTGTCACGGAGGTCGCCTGCACCTTGGATCGGACTAGGTTCAGACTATTTACCTTAGTTCCGCACCTAAGTCCAATCCAAAACGCCCCCAAGTGGTCCTTCAGCATGCTATGTGAAGACTGGAAAAAAATGGTCTTTCAATTTTCCAGAGCATGCCAATTCATTCCTGCTCAGTTGTGCAGGTGAGCAGATTCGCACCAATGCGAGCCTGCGATCAGCAGAGGGCGGGCTGTGGGCATGGTCAGCTTCAGTGGTTGGTCCAGACCCACAAACAACTGGAAACCGCCATTTTGTCAGCCTCACCAGTGTGGATCTAAAGACCTTGCACTGCTCCGAATCGCCCTGGAACAAACAGAGGAGCCCTGCGAAAGGGCTTAAGGCAGTGGTTCTCAACCTGTGGTCCCCAGATGTTTGTGGACTTCAGCTCCCAGAAGCCCTAGCCACTATGGTCAATGCTCAGGGCTTCTGGGAGCTGAAGTCCAAAAACATCTGGGGACCCACAGGTTGAGAACCACTGGCTTAAGGGAAAGTCCGCATTGCTTTGAGGCCAGAAGAACCGGTAAGTAACGGCACAGAATGATTCACTGGCCTCGTGAGGAAAGGGCCATAAATAAATATAACAGCTAGAATCCTGTCTTCATAAGTGGACATGTCTGAAGCAAATAGAACTGTCTAGTTTAGTAATGTCCATATCCAGTAAAGAGCTGCTGCTATGTTACTGTGCAGAGGAACCAGCAAAGTGTCTGATGTGCATTTAGATCAAGGTACAATGGGACTGATGCTTGATGGGACTGAAGCACATCAATTCCATTGTGCACCAGGGTACCAATGGGACACTCCTGCTGGTGTCCTGTTATGCATCTTCACAACTCACTAATTTTCTTACCACCTTTGCCACGTAGCTAGGTATACATACAGCTATTCAACGTATGCCACAAAAAGAGGATTCTGGCTAACAATTGTAATCTAGTAAACAGCTAGTTTTGACAGTCTACCTCCTGTGTTTGCGTTGTTATTAAAACCTGCTGTAAGCAGCCTGATTATGAAATGAAAATACTCTTACAGCACTAGCTTACACTTGTGTCCCCAGAAGTAAGTTCCTGTGAGCATAAGGAAAGTCAATGCCAGGTTGGAGAACCTTAAAATGTATTCTTGGAGCATTTCTAGAATCTTCCTGCATGAAGCGGGAGCAGGCAAAGGCTCCAGAAATAGCCCAACAGATGTCTTGATCCCTGTTCACATCCCTTCCCAGGTGCCACTGGGTCATATGACTTTGCAGCTGCTTCAAGTGCTGCTAGACTGGGATTTTAAGAACTGCCATGAACTTGTGTGGTCCTGCAGAGATACAGTTTACGTGCTGCACGCATAGACACAGCTGTTGCCAAATATACTCTTTGTCCCCATTTAAGGCAGGACTTGGATCACAGCTTGTGTTCCCCTACATAACACACCCTTTCATGTTTTCCTGTGTTTTCTTTAGATGCTTAAAAGGGAATTATTTTCCACATACTCATTACAGCCAATTTGCCTAGGCAAACTGTAGCTTCAAGCTGCCACTGATACTTCTTCTGTGATGTGTTGGAGACTACCTGAGCTGAGCCATAGCCTCCACTTTGCTGCTTGGGTCATAGCACACTATGAAGGCCTATGTCTGCTTCTTTTAACAATGTTAGTGGATCTATAAGGAACCGGGTAATTTACTAGCTGCAGCATTGGGAAGCCAGTGTTAGACAATAATTTGACATTACATCAACACAGCAAAACCACCAGGATAGTGATTCACTTAGGAGTTCCTCAGAACTGGTGCCATTTATACAGATTCTTCCCTGCTACTCCACTGAAAACAATATGCTGTCTGCAGCAAGGCTGCCAGAAAGCAGGCATGCCAGATCTGAGCCAGCTGAGAGACAGAGAGTTTCGTCATGATTCAGTTCTCAGCTGGGGAAGTTTGGAGGCTTATGGAACACTTCAGAGCTTAAAGGGGTGTAATATGAACAGGTGGTTCTAGTTTCAAGCATAGGTGTTGGTACCAAAACTGCATTCATCCACTAATAATCCCTGACAGACATTTGCAGTGCACTCATACTAGCTAGTCCCCCTGCTCACCCCTATTCTTAGTTAAAGTCTTCCATAAAAAATGCAGGGGGGGGGAAAGTTGGAGTCACTTTCAAACTGATCTAATCTGGCATGAATTTTGACTTGTCTTGAAAAGAATATGTGGTGCTTACTGTGGAAGACATATGAAAATGGTGTGGAGCTATGGGAATGGGTGGGGGGAGAGAGTGAACAATCCTATTTCAGGTGCATCTGCATAAATCCACCCTGTATTGCCAGATCAGCAATTTCCCACTAAACAGGAAATGGTTGTTTAAAGCATTTACAAGGGATTAAAGTACAGATTAATCACTTCATCAGTTTCATTGCTTTGCTCCAACATCTCTAGAAGCCTAGTCCAGTCCTTCACAATGGGGGTTGTGCCCTAACCTCTGTTGATGTCACAAGTGGTCTACAGTTGGTGGCTGTGAAATATATGCAGCTACATTTCATATTATATTCAGGATCACAGCTGGCATACTAGCTGGGAAAGGATTGTATTTTTACAGTGATAAAATATTGTTTGAGCACTGGGAATAATAAGTCAATATACTTCAACCAAAAATCATCTATATAAGTCACAAACACGTTCATGAGAAAAGTATTGCCTTAAAAGTTGGGACAATGTGTCATTTTGACAGGCAGGGAGAGAGAAGTCTTGGATGTTGCTGTACAGTTCTGTAGAGACAACTTTCCCCTGTTTTCCTACCTGTTAGAAACATGTAAAATTTCACCATCATGCTTTGAGGGGAAGTTCACTAGGATCACCCTTGCTCTGGCCCAAGGTAGAAAAGAAGAGAGAGAGAGAGAGAGAGAGAGAAAGAAAGAAAGAAAGAAAGAAAGAAAGAAAGAAAGAAAGAAAGAAAGAAAGAAAAACAAATTACTAACATAAACAAGTTAAGAAAAAGACAAACAAAAGGAGAAATATAGATTAAAAAAATGGAAAGAATACTAGATACTACATTGTCGCTATTGTGCATCTTCAAGTCATTCCTGACTTATGGCGACCCTATTACGGAGTTTCCAGGGGCTGAGTGTGTGTGATGCACTCAAAGTCACCCAGTGGGTTTCCATGGCTAAGTGGGGAATCAAACTCTGGTCTCAAGAGTTGTAATCCAACGCTCTAACCATTATATCACACTGGCTTTCAGATATTACATACTACATACTAAATATTAACTACAAACAATAACAATCTCTTAAGAAGGGTGGTTTCAAGCTTTCCTAATGCAGACTATAGATAAATCTGTATAGAAGAAACTTCTCTAATTACAAATATCATTCAAAATCTTTACCTACTACTTACCCAAAAATAATAATTATTGAATCCTACAATTAACATATTGTACTCTTTTTCTTGCAGAAAGTAAATTAACGGTTACCAGTTTTTCAAAAAAGTTGCTACTGTTTTTTTCTCTTATCAGTATCACCAGTTTGTCCATTTTAGCTAGAGCCATCAATTTTGTCAGCCAGTCCTCTTTTCCTTGAAATTTTGTATTTTTTCATTTCTGTGCATATAGTAGTCATGCTGCTGTGGTGATTTGCATGCTTGGGGACGAGTTCAGCTCAGAGAGAAAAGACCACAAACACTCTTTAAAAAATTGGAAGAAAAATGGCCACAAATTTATTTTGCTACTGATGTTACATGGTTGACAGGTGCATTGGTCTGGATCCAGAGATTGACCAACCCACCTGTTGACCAATGAGCCCTACCCTCTGGACTATGCTGGACTATGCTGGAACCATTGTGGTGTCAGGTGTGGAAATGGCCTTATTCCCAAGTACATTAACATGGGATTGCAGCTATGCAGTGCAATTCAATTCCTGTTTACTCAGATGTAAATTTCATAGGTTCACTGAGACGTATTCCCAGCCATCCAGACATTTCCTCATGGCACTGTTATAGTGATATTATTTCACTTTCAACATCCTGTGGAATTCTGGGGTTTGTAGTTTTGGGACAGGCCTTTAGAATTTTCAGCCAGGGAGTTCATTGGTCTAAATAAACTACAAAAGCCAGAATTCCACAGGATATTGAAAGTGGAATAATAGCACTAAAACAGTGTAGTGTGGAAATGGCCAAAAAAATCCACTACACATCTACGATTAACCTCTAATTCTGTTTTCAGAGAAGAGAACTCTTGTTTCTTGTGTGGAGTAGTTACTTCCTTCCTTTGAAGTTTCAACTATTCTAACTTATTTTTGTTTTCTCCACAGAACTTATTGGGGATAAGTGAGAACTGGATACATTTGCATGGTCCTGTCCCTACATCTGCAGTGCTCCACTAAGCACTATGAGCTAAGTACGATGCGATGTGAAGACACTGTAGATAGATAGACATATGGCTGGAATCATGGGATTTGTTACTTGTTGATGATATTGAAATATGATAAAGAACACATCACAGGAATCACTTATTTGTATATGTGATCTACACCCAACTACAATTGTAACAGCAACACAGCATTGCAAAGTAGAACAGAATGGGAACATAGCAACAAATCACACTTGAAAATTGTTTTATTGAACTTAAAGTACTGAGGGAACATTTCTCTGACAAATGTGCTAAGTACCCATAGTTCATTAATGCAACTCCATGCATTTGTATTAGGAAAAATCTTTTTTGAGTACAACTTTCAGAATTCCTCAGCCAGCACGTTTAGTGGCCATGTAGTTGTAGAAAAACCCCAGAAGTAATGTGTCCAAGCTCTGGCAGATTCATATATCTGTTTGCTCCACATTACACATAGGAAGACTGAAATAACTGAAGTAAAATGGAGCCTGGTCTTCAAAGTGCTGTCTAAAGATATACTCTGTTGTTTTGCTGAATGTCTTACATAACTGCCCAGCCTGAAGATAAGCCCATTCTCTGTTCTCCCCCAGAATAATTATCCATCACAATCTCAAATTCCTTTCTCCCATTTGGCTTCATTTCTCTTCCTTGTCATTCTGTTCTCTTTATTGATGATCTGGGGCTCCTCCTGACAGAGTGTTTTATCAATAAAAGCAATGCCCAGGCATTGGGATCAAAGCAGGAAGTTCAATGCATGGGTTCTTCCCCTCCTCTTTGACAGAATCAATCTACCTGCAACATCCCTTTCAACTTACATAATTTATGGCTAAGATGTGCAAACATTATCCATGGACCAGAGCTATTTATATTGTAACCTTGAAAGATTTGATTCATCTGCAGTGTTCCTCCATGTTGTTTGATATCATTCAAGCAGCTTTTTGCCCAATGAAAGACACTGCTTGCTAATGAAAAGAAGGTAATCTAGGAGAGATGATAAGATGCAAGCAGCACTAAAAAAAGAACAATCAGGATTGGAAACATTGCTCGCGCAAACAAGGCTAGATGAAAAAAGAATGAAAAGAATGTAATCTTCTTCACTGAATAATTATTCAGTGTAATTAGAGAAAAATGGGAAACAGAAATAAGTTCTTTTGAGACCTACAGACCTTGTGTTCACAAACAATAACTTATTTTCAATTCATCATTCTATCAGCAATGATATCTAGAAGGCCAAGGAGATATAAGCTGAAGCACAGGTCTAAGCAGAATATGGCCCAGCCTTGGAAGAGTCTCATAGAAGGATCAAGATGGAGGCAAAGGCCGTAGTGAGACAAGATCCACCACTAGGCAAACAGTCTAGTTTGGCTGACAAACACTATGGAGAACAGGAGTAAAGGGCAGAATATGATGAAACTGTAAGCAATATTATGGATGATTATGGTCAGGAAGACCTATGGATAGACACGAGGTAGCTTGTCCTTAGAAGAGGTGTGCAAATGCAAACAAGCAACATGAACACCTTATTTTTTTGTTATTTGCCATCAAGTTGACTTCAGCTTATGGCAACCTTATGAATGTGAGGACTCTGAGAGCCTCAGTTGTTATTCAGAAAGAAAGCTGTCACCCAGAATATTTTGTGACAAATAGAAATAGTTTTTGGTAATCTGTGAGAAGCTCATTGTCCATTTTTGTCTTCAACAGGCCAGCCCAGCTCTAGAAATTGATACAGAAATGAAGGTAGCATTTTAAAAATATATTGTAGCCTCTAGGAGAAGTCAGGATCTTGCAGTACCTAGTAGGATGAACAAATCTGTCAGTTGTTGCTTTCCCAGAAAATTCAATTTTGCAAATAGCTGTGAAGTCTGATTTTAAAACGAATTGAAAAAATAGTCATTTCTCTTGTTGTTGTGTGCCTTCAAGTCACTTCTGACTTATGGAGACCTATCATGGAGTTTTCTGGGGCTGAGAGCATGTGATGTACCCAAGGTCTCCCAGTGGTTTTCCAAGACTAAGTAAGGAATTGAATTCTGGTCTCCAGGGTCATAGTCTAACATTCGAATCACTACACCATGCTGTAGGGACAGGCAAATACATTTGCGGGCAAATCTTTCAGTTTTACTGTCAGACACATTTAATTTTTATTTATATCTGGTAAATTTTGGGAGAAGATGAGCTAAAATGAAATTCTTATCTATATATTTTACTTAGGCCCAATAGTGCTCCAGAAGCTCTTAATCTCTGGAGTCATTCATACTTTGAGGTCAATAATGGGTGTTTTGAGATTTTAAAGACTCAAACAACTACCATCCCAGTCTAGGAGAAAGGCAAGATATAAACAAAGTGATGGATTGATGGCTCTTCTTATGCTCATGGGACTGTATTGATGCAGTATTCTTCCCTTCTTTTTCCTGCTCTTCATCTTAGTTGGTAAACTAGCAAAGTCTTGTTTTTCCTTTATCTCACACAATTTTTATTTGGTTTCCTTTCTCTTTCTTCCTATTTATCCTCTCCCAAGCTTAAATACCTCAAAGGCACCAGATTCCATCTAATCTTGGGATCTAAGCAGGATCAGCCCAGGTTAGTACTTGTTTGGGAGACTGCCAATAAATACCAGGAGCTGTAGGTTATATTTCAGAGAAAGGAACTGGCAAAATCACCTCTGAGTATTCCTTGCTTAAGAAAATCCTATGGAATTCATGAGATCACTATAAGTCAACAGGTAAATTGAAGGCATATACAGGGCTTTTCCACACTTTGAGGGGGAAATGGGGCAGTCCGTTACTCACTGGACTGGCACGCTCCCCCGATGATCCATGACGATCTGGAGCAGTGAGCACCTGCGCTACACACTCTCCAGAGACGAAAATGGAGGCTTCCGGTTGGCGGAGGCTCTCCACCAACCAGAGAAGCTCGCCAGCCGGAAGCCCGCCCCTGGAAGATCTGCAGCCTCGCGCTGGCGCTAGCCTGCAAATCTACACTTAGGGCAGCGATGGACTGGGGCGCACTGGGCTATTGAAAGTCCTCTTTTAATCGGTCTTTCAATAGCACGGGGAACCACCAGTTCTGGGCGTTCCGGAGTGGGCTGAAGTCCGGACAAACATTAAGTAGTCCGGATCCAGTTCGCCCCCAAGTGTAAACGTCCTCGCTGGAGGACACGCCGCCCCATTTTAAATATAAAATGCGGAAAAGGCCACAGACATACAAGGTCTCATAGTGCTCTGTACTTTGACAAGAAGACTAATATGGCTTCTTAACATTTCAAAAGATGATTATGGTGGAATCTGCTGTGACTTCTTAGCTAGCATAGTGAGGTGACCCAAAGAGGAAGAAGAGAGGCAAAAATTAAGTGCATACATCTATGTGTCTAAGTACCACATGTGGTATAAGGTACAGATTGTTAGGACAATGTGATGCAACACAAGAGGCTTCTTTAGCTGCCCTGCTTGCTCTTTTTCCCCAATAGTCTCTTTCACTGTGTCACAGGAGCAAGGACAGCCTGTTCCAGTTTTCTTCCCTGTCCCTCAGCTAGAGTGCACAGAACGAGAACATGAAACCACCACCTGCCAACTGACATAGGAGGCAGGTTTCCTCTCTTATTACCCACTAGAGAACAAGGTGAGAGCTGGATGTGAGATGATAAGCAGGAGACAGAAGTAAACATCAGTGAGCCATGCATTAACCCACTTATCCCATTTTACAGGTTGTGGCTGTTACATTGGTTGGCATCCTGTTAGTGACAGTGGCACAATGTTGACATAGGTCTTTTTCAGTAATTGCAGTAGGAGGAATTTAACACTTTCTTTGCACAACAGCCCTTATTCCCTCAAAGCTCACCTGTCTTATGCTGAGGGCATCCAACACAGCTATTTAGTGTCTAGTGGAGAAGTGGTAGAGGGGTATCCAGCTAAATCTACTATAGTTCAATGCATCGTGATAAAGGCATCCTCCAGAATTTCACTGGGCTCCTTCAGGAGAGGACGTGGAGAATAAAGTTGTCACCATGTGTCCACTTTAGGGACATAGCTGGACAGTCCTACACCATCCACACACTGTGCTGAAAACTAAATGGTCATGCTGGAGAGCTCCCAGGGCTAATAAAGATGGGACGGTTGGAAAGAGGTGAGCTTGTAGATAAGATGTACTTCTGCCTGGGTGAAAATTTATGCCTCACCTCCTTGGTCATTTCTTTCTTTGATATAAGGTTGCAATTATTGTCCATACCTGTCACTAGCTACCTTCACAGCATGCACACTTCTCACCAGACTATTCTGTATATCTCTGTATACTACAGTTCAGCTTTCCTAAAGCTGAAGCTAGTGGTCTGTGGACAACTGCCAGTCCATAGACCATCAGCCACTATTCTTTTTGGAGAGTTTCTAGGAAATAAAGAAACGACTGTAACCAACAGGTGCAAATATGTTTTGGATCCCTGGCATAATGGGGGGAAAAAAATCTGGTGTCCGACATCAGATAGTCTGAGAAGGTCTAGCGTAAAGACCGTCTGCTGCTTCTGTGCTTGTTTCTTCAAAGCGTGCTGCTGCTAAGAGGCAGGAAGTGGAGCCAACTATTCTAAACATTAGAAAGCACACAGTTTTAAGTGGAGCGGATTCCATTTGTGCAGACCCACATTTTGGTATCTAAAATCCTTCTTTAAAAAAACATGCCATTCCCAGTAGTCACTTTGATTTTTAACATTAATTCCCTGCACTGGGTTGACATGGTCTCTTAGCAACTTCCTGCCCTTTGCCCTCTTTCATTCTTGTTCCTGTTAGAGCACTTCCTTTTGTTGCCAGCTACTCTCTCCCTCTCTCTCCCTTTCAAGACTCCTTTAGAGAGAGGAAAAAAGAAGATAATAAAAATCTCTCTGTGTGTTTGTGCAGTGCAAAGAGATATACAGAAAAAACCAGATCCTCACAGCTATGTGTGCAAATTTATGGCAATAGCACTAGGGAACAGGCTGTTCTGAGTTCTGGTTTCCAACTGTAACCATAAATCAGTCAGAATAAATGTTACACATCCTGGAGAAGAAGGGGGGGGGACACAAAATGGTAACAACAGGCGTTAGCAGCTCCCGCATAGCATCAGAGGCCAGTTATCACTGAGTTCAGCTATCTCCTTAATTCTTCAAGAGAGTGAAGGATGCAGGCCTTCACTGGGGGTTAAAAGAGCTGTCAGCTCATGGAATTGGGCACAGCTTTAATGCACAGTCGATTGAGACCACCAAGCCCAAGAGGTTGCCACAGTTGGGGAATCTGGTCCTCTCTTAACGCTGTCGCTTCTTTTATGTTGGTCTTGACAGCTTAAAAGGAATTGCACAGAGAGTTGCCTCCCCCCTACTCCCTGTGAAGAATACCCCCTGCTCAGGGGTTTAAGGAATCCATATTAGCCCCCCCATTCTTCACCCCGGTAGATGGGACATGGTGGAACACACTAGACTTTGGCTCTTCCTTGGTTCCCAGGGCTCATAAAGGTCTCCTGCCTAGCTCCAGAATACAGGAAATGCAAAAGTAATTTAAAGCTACCTTAATCCCTATTCTTGTCCAGTTCAGAGCAGAGAGCCAGAATGAAGTAAACTGAGTAGCTAGCTTGGGGAAGGGGCTCTCTTTTCAATAGGGGAACCATAAATTGGCTACATTGATCCTCCTCACCCTCAGCTCATTCATTCATTCATTTGTTCATAACAAATATCCCAAGCAGTTATTTTTTTAAAAAAAACAAACACACACCTCATTTGCATATCCATTTAGTATTGGATGGAGACCAGCATCTGCACATGCAATCCGGCACTTGTGTCAAATGCATGGGTACGTAGGCGTTCTGCAAATGGGAAAGCCCCTTCCAGCTGCCCCTGTCAATCTCGCCCAAGGAGATTGCATAACATTAATGTAGGCTCCAGATGATAAGAGTTAAGAGAAATCAAATGGATATCCTTTAAAAATTGATACAAAATGATTGTCTAAATAAATAATAATTTAGAAAAGATGTTATAGCATGCCTGGGATGTTACACAGTTCTTTAGAACATGTCCTTTTCTTGGGAAATCTATGAGTCTTGAGAATGCCCCATGTTATAAACAGATGAAATGGCTTGCTTCTCCTTTTTCATTCAACAAAAAAGCTGTGTTTTGGCAAAGGCAGTTTTATGCACGTCCTTAACCTTTGCAGCTCATGTAATATGCTGGTATTTTGCATTTTGAGATCCATTTTGGAATACGAAAATCTTGTAGAAAGTAGTTTTTTTTTAAGTAACTAGAAGCTTTCCCCCCTCCCATTTTACTATAAAATAAGGCAAAGCTGCCCAGCATGAGGTGAAAGGAGAGTTTTAACTTTTTCCCCCTTGTTGATGTGCGCCTTTGAGTCATTTCTGACTTATGGTGCCCCTAAAGCAGAACTATCACAGGGTTTTCTGGGGCTGAGAGTGTGTGACACACCCAAGGTCACCCAGTGGGTTTCCAGGGCCAAGCAAAGAACTGATCCCTGGTCTCCAGGATCATAGTCCAGTGCTCAAACCACCACACAACATTGCTGCTATGGGCCTAAGCTGAATCAGGAGCATTGCAGTAGTAATTTGATACTGAAAAGCTCGCATCCACAGGGCCTCTTCACTGGCCCTAGACTGTAACCAGGGCCCTTTTCGCACCTTACCTTCTGGCACTAGGGTGCGGGGATCGCACGAGCAGCCTCTGGTAAAAGGCTCTCACATCCAGGATCCTTTGGCTCCACACAAGCTGCCTGCTTCTGTGAGAGCCCCGCCTCTTCCTTCCGCAGCGCAGCCTGGGACTTTCCCAGGCTGCGCTGGGACAGGAAGCATGATTGGCGCGGCTCTGGAGGCTCTGCACTCCAGGTAAGTGTGTGTGGGGCCCGGGAGCAATGCGCGATCGCGCACCATTTTCAGCTTCTAGCCGAAAATTAAAAGGAGCGCGATTGGCGCCTGCCCTACCCTGGAGCATTGCGCGATTGTGAGTGCGTCATGCAGATCACTCCTCACAATCATGTGATGCTCCAGGTGCCCTTTCACATGGAAAATGCCATGCGGAAAGGCCCCAGGGAAAGAAAACATGTAGCTGTAAGCTATGTCTACTTAAGCTAGTAAAATGTGGGCTGGGCACACAAATGTGGGCTGGGCTACTGTTAGGTGGATTTGTAATTGGTTGACCGACTGAACCCGAAGGATGCTCACCAATGGCTGCTTTTCATCCTGGAGAGAAGTGACTAGTGGGGTACCACAGGGTTCTATCCTGGGCCCTGTGCTATTCAACATCTTCATCAATGACTTGGATTAAGGAGTGGAGGGCATGCTGATCAAATTTGCAGATGATGCCAAATTGGCATGGGTTGCTAATATGCCAGACAACGGGATCAAAATTCGAAATGACCTTGACAGATTGGAGAACCGGGCCAAAGGTAACAAAATGAATTTCAACAGAGACAAATGTAAGGTCCTACACTTAGGCAGAAAAAATGGAATGCACAAAGAGAGGATGGGGACATGTGACTGGATAGCAGTACATGTGAAAGGGATCTAGGAATCTTGGTAGATCACAAGATGAACATGAGTCAGCAGTGTGATGTGGCAGCCAAGAAAGCCAACACGATTCTTGGTTGCATCAATAGGAGTATGGTGTCTAGATCAAGGGAGGTAATGGTACCGCTCTATTCTGCTTTAGATAGGCCTCATTTGGAATACTGTGTCCAGTTCTGGGCACCTTAATTCAAGAAGGATATCAACAAGCTGGAACACGTCCAGAGGAGGGCGACCAAAAAGAGTCTGGAAGCCATGGCCTATGAGGAACGGCTTAGGGAGCTGGGTCTGTTAGGCTGCAGAAGAGAAGGTTAAGAGGGGACATGATAAGCATGTTTAAATATTTAAGGGGATGTCATGTCTAGGAGGGAGTGGGCTTGTTTTCCGCTGCTCCAGAGATTAGAATAAGGAGCAGTGGATTCAAGCTGCAGGAAACGAAATTCCACTTGAACCTCAGGAAGAACTTCTTGATGGTCAGAGCTGTCCAGCAGTGGAATATACTGCCTTGGAGTGTGGTGGAGTCTCCTTCTTTGGAAGTTTTTAAGCAGAGGCTGAATGATCATTTGCTGGGAATGCTTTAATAAGTGTTCCTGCATAGCAGGGGGTTGGACTGGATGGTCCCTGTGGTTTCTTCCAACTCTATGATTCTATACTTTGCTCCTCAAGCCTGTTGGACAGGTGTTGTACGCCTGATGATGGAGATCTGCAGGACATAGCTAAAGATGCATGACTTCTTTGTTCTCCCATTCAGAACTGCAGCACAGAGAGCAATACTGATATATTTAGCTCATAACAAGGATTATGGTAATTTGAGACTAGAGATTCTGGAAGATTTTGTTCTGTCTCTATATAAAAGGGCACCAGCATGATCTGAACTTCTTGGCCTATTGTGTGGCTCACAATTCACTTCTCTTAACAGATTGGTTACATTTCAAAACTGTACCAGAATGGGTATAAAAAGTATATATTATAGGATAGAAGGCATTTAGACATGTATGTTGCTAAGTGCCATCAAGTGGACTCCAACTTATGGTGATTCTGTGAAAGAGATAGCTCCAAGTCACCCTATCACCAACAGCCCTGCTCAGGTCTTGCAGATTCAGGGCTGTGGCTTCCTTGATTAAGTCTATCTATCTGTAATGTGGTTTTCCTATTTACCTACTGTCTTCTACCTTGTCAGGGATTATTGCCTTTTCTAGCGAGTCATGTCATCTCATGATATGTCCAAAGTACAACGATCTCAATTTAGTCATCTTGGCTTCTAGGGAAAATTCAGGCCTTATTTGCTCTAGGACCCATTCGTTTGTCTTTTTAGCAGTTAAGGGTATCTGTAGAATTCTCCTCCAGCACCACATTTCAAATCAGTTGATTTTCTTCCTATCAGCCTTCTTCACTGTCCAGCCTTCACAATATTACATTGAAATTGGAAATACAGTGGCATGGACAATCATAACTTAAGTGATTGACACTTGAGGATCTTGTCTTGTTCCTTCATAGCTGCCCTTTTAAGTGCTAGTCTTCCTCTGATTTCTTGACCATAATCTCCGTTTGGATTAATTTATTTACTTCAATGTCTTCATTCTCTGTTTTAAATTTAAGTAATTCATCTGTGGTCATTATTTTTGTTTTCTTAATGCTCAACTATAAATGTGCCTTTGCACTTTCTTCCTTGATTTTCTTCAATTATTGTTCCAAGTGCTGTTTTGACTTGTAGTATGGTG
>CAOKZL010004297.1:0-37226 GCA_948472985.1 Iguana delicatissima
TGCTGAAAGCAAAGTTTATCCCCAGCAGGATAGCAAAGAAAATAAAAGAGTACTGGTGGGGATGATAGCAGTTGTAGCCCAACACATTAGGAGGTTGGGAATGCGGATTTTCACAGAGGTCCAGTCATTCTGCATTCCTCCATTAGCCAGGATCTGATTTGCAGTCTGGACAAGGTGGGGTGAGGGGCTCACTTATCCATCTTTCTTTGTGAGAATTCAAGCAGCCTTACTGCGCTAGACTGATATGCCAACTGCAATGCTTATTTTGGAGAAAAAGAATGGCCTGGCCAGAGTTATCCATAGTGGGTAACCAGATCATTCTGGCTGGGGATTCTGGAGTCCAAAAGCAACTTCTGCGATTTCCTGGTTTAAACATAATCTGAATTAATTTACCATATAAATAGGATGAGAAGTTTAAAAACTGAGTTCTGTGAGCAAAGCATCCAAGCCTGTTCATGCATATTTGTTGCTGCTGTTATGTGTCTGGCCTGTAAAATACTGCATGGGGTTTTTCTGGCAAGATTTATTCAGAAGAAGTTTATGATTGCCTTTCTCTGAGAGAATGTGACTTGCCCAAGATCCAGTGGGTTTCCATGGCTGAGCAGGGATCTGAACCCTGTGTCCTGAGGCCCCATACCCTCCCACATTTCACAGATGAAAACCAGGACAGGTGTGGACAACTGAAGGTGATGAAATGGGCAGGAGGGTTATTCTGTGAGGTCATGTGAAAGACCAACTTCCATCATGTACTCCTTTCCCTAAACTGTCTCTAGCCGGTCATGATAAGAACTACTGTTTAACATGCATTTTCTCCCGTCCCCACACATTCCAGTTTCCTTTTATGTTTGTTTCATACGTTTTTAAATTACAAGCCTTGAAGGCAACAACATGTTCATTGACAGAACATAAGCCATTGTAGAAAAACCTTTTTGGCACAAGAACAAGATAGAAATACTTTGGTTTAAACAGTTAAAAGTGTACCCATCACAAGGAACTGTGAGAATGGTATCTCTGGTTGTGCTGCCTATGTTTGGGATGTGAGATTGCCAGGAAGGAGAAGAACTGGTTGCTTACCTGTAACTGTGGTTCTTGAGTGGTCATCTGTGCCCTTACACACTAGGAGCTTTCGCGCATGCACGGAGACCCAATTTCGGAAAATTCTAGAGCTTAGTAGCTTGGAGGGAACCCCTTCCCCCATGTATCCACTGAGCATGCTCAGCCCGCTGAGCAATGGTCTCTCCTCAGTTCTACAAGTCCGCCGAAAAAAGGGGACCTGAGAGTGAGGGGATGGTTGGGCGGTTGTGTGTTAAGGCACAGTGGCCACTAGAAGAACCACAGTTACAGGTAAGCAACCTGTTCTTCTTCTTCGTGGTCTCTGTGCCTTACACACTAGGGAGACTTCGTAGCTTACCAGAAGGACGGTGGGTCAGGTCCCTAGAGTACGGAGGCAGGCACCGCTCGTCCAAACCGGGCATCCCTCCTGGACCGACAGTCCAGCCGATAGTGGCAGATGAAAGTCGAGGGCCTGGACCAGGTCGCCACTCGACAAAGTTCCTGAAGGTCCACACCTTGCAAGAGGGCTGCTGAGGATGCCACAGCTCTGGCGGAGTGTGGCCGAAGCAAGTCAGGAGGAGGCTGCTTGGACATGTCATAAGCAAGCAGAATTGCCGGGCCACCCACTTGGAGAATCTCTGGGTGGACACTTGCGGCCCCTGCGACGCTGACTGTGACAGACAAACAGGTGAGGGGTCTGCCTGTAGGCCACAGTCCTCTGAGTGTAAGAGGCCAGGGCCCTTCGAACGTCCAGGGTGTGCAAAGACCTCTCAGAGGTCGTCGGGTTAGGATAGAAGATAGGAAGGATGATGTCCTGGTTAAGGTGGAAATGAGAGACGACCTTTGGGAGGAAAGAAATGTCCAGGCGAACCACCTTATCCCGGTGAAAAAACAGGAAGGGGTCATCAACGCGTAGCGCTGTCAATTCGCTGGCATGCCTGGCAGAGGTGACAGCCACCAGGAAAGCAGTCTTGAGAGTCAGGAGCCTATCATCAGCAGTGGCCATAGGCTCAAAGGGTGGTCTCGTAAATTGAGAGAGTACCAGAGATAGGGACCATGGAGGCAACGGCGGTGATACCGGCGGGTAGTAGATGGTGGAGTCCCTCAGGAACTGTTTCATCGTGGCATCTCGGAAGAGCGCTGCTTGAAGGAGAGCCTCGGGGTTGGTGAGGCGGAATCGCAGACCTTCAACGAAGAGAACGAGAGACCCTCTTGTTTCAAGTGAAGCAAGAAGTGGAGCACGGTACCAAGAGCAACTGGGATGTGCCGTTGTCTCCACGCTCCTGTCCGCAAAAGTCACGAACCGCCGCCACTTGTAGGCATAGTTGCGGCGGGTTCGACTGCCTTCTGGCTGCGTGGCAGGATGTCCTGGACAGCGGGATCGTCTAGGGCGTTATCCTCCACGCGTGGAGGTCCAGGAGAGGCAGGTTGGGACGGAGAATGCAACCGCTGGAGTGAGACAGCAGGTCGGGTGCTGTCAGAAGCCTCGCGGCCGTCCCCGAGAGGCCTCGAGCAGCGGGGCGAGCCAATGCTGCCTCGGCCTGTACGGGGTGACCAGGATGGCGTCGGCTCGGTCCGCCAGGATCTTGGCGACCACCCTGCCCAGCAGAGAGAACGGTGGGAAGAAGTACAGGAGACCCTCTGTCCATTGGTACTGGAATGCGTCGCCGAGGGAGTACGGATCCTGGCCGGCTCTCGAACAGTACCAGAGACACTTGGCGTTCGACACCGTGGCGAAGAGATTGATGTCGGGATCGCCCAGCGGCACCATATCAAGCGGAACGCGTCCTCCGAGAGGGACCACTCGTGGTTGGTAGACGTGTCCCTGCTCAGGGCGTCTGCTGTCATATTCTCCTGCCCTGCCAGGTGGACGGCAACGGGGTCAACTCGGTTGGGACATGCACCAGTCCCAGAGCTGGAGAGTGATGGTCAGGAGCATCGTGGGGGATCTGGGTCCCTCTTTGTCTGTTAAGATAACACACCGCCGTGGTGTTGTCGGTCAGGATCAGTACTGCCTGTCCAGCAACCAGATTGTGGAACGCTCTAGCAAGAGCTTTCCCGATGGCTAGGAGCTCAAGGACGTTTATGTGGAGAGCGGTCTCGTCGCCAGTCCACCGACCTCGGACTCTGAGGTTGTTGCAATGCGCTCCCCATCCGAAGAGGGAGGCGTTGGTCATGACTGTGAGCCGAGGGGTCAGTGGTGTAACGGCATCCTGGACAGGAGATGACGGTATGAGAGCCACCACAGCAGAGAGCGACGTACTGGTGTCGGCAGTCGAAATTGCAGGCGCTGGTCATCTCAGAGCGGATTGAAGGCTCTGACAAACCAATGTTGTAGCAGGGCGCGCCCGCCAGCCTGGAGCAGGGTACATGGCCGTGGTGGAGGCCATGTAGCCCAGGAGCTTGTGTATTTTCCTCGCCGATATCGTTGGGGCGCTGAAGACGGCCGCAGCAGATCCGGCGGAAACATAAAGCCCGCTCCAGAGGCAGGTAGGCCCTGGTCGAACCGAGTCAGGGTCACTGCGATTGTGGAGTCAGACACTCTTGCCAGCTCGAGGTGTTAAACTCTTCGGGTTGACCCGAAGACCCAGGCGGGTCTAAGGAGGGTTTAGCGTCAGATGGATGGCTGAGTACAGTTTGTTCTTGCAGGATGCTACCAGCAGCCAATCGTCTAGGTAGGGGAAGACGGTGATGCCCTTCGTCCGCAGGTGGGAGACCACAGGGGCCATGTACTTCGTGAACACCCTCGGTGCGGTGGAGAGGCCGAACGGCAGCACCCGGTACTGGTAGGAGGTGCCGTCGATCGCGAACCGAAGGCATCGTCTGTGCTGCGGACGGATGGAAATGTGGAAATAAGCATCCCGTAGGTTGAAGCGAACCAGTCTCCCTGGCGGAGGAAGGGTAGGATCGTCGAAAATGTGACCATCTTGAACCTCCTGGGGCGGATGTATTCATTTACCCCTCGGAGATCCAAAATAGGTCGTAGGGTCCCGTCCGACTTCGGTACTGTAAAGTACCGGGAGTGAGAAGCCGGTGGTAGTGGCCGAGGGCGGGACCGGCTCGATCGCTCCCTTCTGCAGGGAGAACAATCTGTTCCCAGCAGAGCTGGGCTGGCCTGGGTGGAGTAGAAAACGCCTCAAGGTGGAATACTTGCAAACTTGATGGCGTAAGTACAAGCCAAACAATGGTGAGCACCCAAGAAAGTACGACGTGATCGATCGCCACGAGTTCGAGGTATTTGGCTAGCATTTGGACGGTTCGTTAGGGCTGATGGCAGACGGAAGGTTGGCTGAGGTAGAGTTCCTGCAGATCCCATCAAAAGCGGGATTTCGATCCCGATGAAGACTTCTTGGAAGCCGTCTGTCGGCCCCGTGCAGGACGTCTGGAGGAGGATGTGGCGGAAATCCGAGAGGGGATCTGGACCTGGGCGAACGGGGTCGGAAGCTCGCAGAGGACAAACGGTGTCACGCAGGCTGCGGGCCATGGCGGGTCTGCGGAGGCTGACGGATCCCCATCTTCTTGGCTGTTAGACGGGCCTTGACGATGTGGTCCATTGCCTCATCCGTTGACGCACTGAAGAGACCCTTGCCGTCAAATGGGAGGCCTCGATGCGTTTCCAGGTGTCCTCCTGGAGGCCTGAGGATCGCAGCCAGGCATACCTTCAGAGGGCGACAGAGCCGACCATGACTTGAGACGCTACCTCCACAGAATGTCTCGAGATGATCTGCTGGTTCGCGAGCGCTACCGCTTTGTTATAGAATTGGTTAGCGCTCGCCCTATTCTCCTCCGGAACAGTGGAGAGAATAGGGGCGAACTTGTCGAGAAGACTGCGCAGGTAGGCTGCCATGCAAGCTTGGGGTGTTGGACACTTGTTCCCCACCCAGGGAGGAGGCAGAATAGAACCTCCTTCCAAAAGTGTCCAAACGACACCCTTCCTTGTCCGGCAGTGTCATGTGGGGCCTAGAACTGCCCTTGGTCTGCGCCGATTCCACCACCACTGAGTTGGGCTGAGGATGATTGAATAAGAACTCGGCATCCTCCTTCTGAGTCCGATAGAGGTGTTCCAGCCTGTGTGGTATCGGCTAGGCTGAAGATGGCTGAGGCCACGGGTGTTTGAAGGCCTCCATCAAGGCGGGCAGGAAGGTAGCAGGGCTGCCGCAGGAGGGCGGGTATCCACGTAGTGGAAAACCGGGTCCTGCACCGCTGGAGCCGGATGCCGCCACCTTCAGACCCAGGGCTTTCGACATCCGAACAAGAATGTCCGAGAACTGTCGCACATCCTAGGAGGCCGACTAGAAGCTGGGATCCCCGAACGCCAAAGGGAGGGGACTCGTGCGAGACGGGTGTAGAGTCTTTAGAGTCCGACTCAGAGTCGTAATCCTGGGACGACGCCATGGAGGACCTGTCAGGAGAACAGTCCGACCGGTGCGCGGGTGATTGGGCGTGAGACGGTACCGGCAACGAGACCGTCTTCGGAGCCGCCAGTCGTGGGCAGCAGTCACCGGGGGAACCAGCGAGGACACCAGATGCAGAAGCGCCTGAGTAATAGTCACAACCACAAAGAAGATGCCTGGGTGGGGACAGCCTTAGATGTCGGGCAGGACACCGTAGACGTCACCCGTCGGGAGGTGGAGAAACCGGCCGGTGACGAGGGGAAAACTCTCGGGACCGGCGATGTTGAGGCACTTGTGTCGGGGAGCGCGATGGAGTACGCTCACGGTGCGGGCAATCCACAGCTCCCCTGGAAGGCGATCTGGAGCGGCGATAAGGAGACCAGCGGCCGACATCAGGGTGGTAACGGTCTCAGTAAGAGGGCGAGTATGACCTGTCAGGAGCCAGGATACTCCTCCCAGACATGCTCCCGGCCATATCTCAAGGCGTAGAACGCCGATGAGTAAGGCGGATTTCCCGGGGTGGCTGTGGCCATCCTGGATAGTCCTCCCGATGCCTTGGGGGGATCGTCTATATTGGGACGGTCCCCTCGGTCGTCATGGGGGCGATGCTCGAGATCCCAACAACGTGGGAGGGATGCACAGTCCCGCGCTCCGAATAAACCGGGCGGTCCCGATACTCAGGGAAGAGCTGCCGGTGGTGTGAGGAAGAACGCTGTTCAGGCAAAATGCTTCTACCGACAGAACCTTCGAGATGTCAGCGAGATCTGGGGACAGGTGGACTATCCTCCGAGCGGGCCGCCAGAACAGGGCGTCCGGTCGGAAAGGTCTCTTCCTCCAAAAGTGGTGGCTCCGAGAGAGTCGGGGAGGCCACCAGGTCGTCCACATCAGAAACCTCCAAGATCACTTGGGGTTCTGGGACCTCACCAGGATTGACCGTTGGCTGGGTCAAAGTGGAAGGAGGAGTAAGGACAGGTGGTCTAGCCGGAGACCCACACTCTCCTTCCTCTTCTTCTTTTTCTTCTCCCTTTCTTTTTTCGGACTCCGAAGTCACCGACGGCGGCTCCGCTGGGCGGCAGTAAGCGTCTTAGAGGGCTTGGCACCCTGCGAGCCCACAGGGGCCTCTCTGGGAGTCACCGATGAGAAAGCTGCCGAGGTGGACCTCCTGGGTGACTTATGCACCGGTACCGAGCCTGGTACCGTCGGCGCAGCAGGATCGGAAGGCGCAGAAGTCACTGGGAGTGCAGTCGTAGGTCGGGTCTTTGCCATCTTCGACGAGCTCCTTACTGGGGCAGGGTCTTGAGGAGACAAAGACTGCTCCCAACAGAAAGACTTGAGGCGTGCCAACCGGTTCCTCAGTGTCTGCGAGGTGAAGTCCTTGCAAATGGGGCAGGCTCTGATGTTATGAGCCTCGCCCAAACAAAGAAGACACTCGCTGTGCCCGTCGGAAGTAGCGACCTTATGACCACACTTCTTGCAGGACTTAAAAAAGGGTCGACATAGAAGTCCAAAAGAAAGGTTGAAGACAAACGAAGAGACGTGATGAACGACGAAGACGAGGAGGGGTTTGGCAAGTCGGAGTAGAAAAGTCCCGGGAAAAAAAGGGACAAAAGCACCGAAAGCGACAAACCAGTTCGTAATCCGTAAGAGTAGTCCAAATGCCAAAAAACTGAGTCGAAAAACCAGAAAGACTGCCAGAAAAGGCCAAAGAAGAAACGCTCTAAGCTCAGAACCTCCATACGTGACGGCGGACGAGAAAGAACTGAGAGACCGTTGCTCGGCGGGCTGAGCATGCTCAGTGGATACATGGGGGGAGGGGTTCCTGCCAAGCTACTAAGCTCTAGAATTTTCCGAACGAGTATCGCGCCCATGCTGAAAGCTCCTAGCACAGAAGAGACCACGAAGAAGAAATACAGTCTGTAAGGGGCTGACAGCATGTTGTGTGCTTGCTCCATCACACATAATTTGCTGAGTGCTGCATGGTACAACTGGTCAGATCATGTAATTACATCTGGGTGTGTAGCTGAAGAGTTTTTACTCACTTGTTCTTCTCTCTTTCTTAACAGTGCAGCGTGTTCAATCTGATAAGTGTACATTACCTTACAGCCCAGGTATGCCATGAACAGTTATATGGTAGTTTTACATGGTACCTAGAAACACATACTTTGCTGTTTGCTTAATGTGAATGGGATTGCAAGCACAGATACTAAGTTACCTATTTGCATTCCACTGTGGGGCACGGAGTAGAGGAGGGAGTCAGCTCTAACAATGGCATCTTTCTCTTGCTCTACAAGCCCACTTCACATCACTTATGAGAAGGCCACTCTGAAGATCTAACTTGGGCTGGGAATGAGACTTCAGGTGTCCATTTCAAAAGGGAAATTCTCTGTCTAATCCACCCACTGACCATTAAACCATTCCTCCTTTGTCTTCAGCTGCAGTCTTGCAGAGAGTGATGTAAGGTAGAAAAGTTTCAACGAAAAAATTCTTGGTGTTGTTGTGTTCCTTAAAGTTGTTTCCAACTTATGGCAACCCAAAAGCAAACCTATCACAGGGTTTGCTTGGCAAGATTTGTTCAGACGTGGTTTATCTTTACTTTCCCCTGAGCATGAGACAGTGTGATTTGCCCAAGATCACCCAGTGGATTTCTGTGGCTGAGCAGGGATTTGAACTCTGGTCTCCAGCGTCATAGTCCAATACTTTAACCACTATACCTTTTGTGGCTTTACTGAAATAAAATATTAAACTAGTTCAGGATGGTGGTGGCATGTGTGCCTGTTTCCCTCATCATTATAAAGGATTCTGGGGGTAAAGGATATCAGAAACATGCCTAACTTGAGAACCACTGGACTTACTTCATTCTGAGATAAACAAAGAACAACACAATGGTCTGTTTCCATGTGGGATTCCATTACCTGCCATCCTGTGGGATCCCCAAGCGATATGCTTTGAGTGATGGTACATCGGTTAGCAGGTGGGTTTGCCTAGATCTACTGATATATGGTGTACCAAGACTCTTCAACTCTGCCTAGGCTCTTCAACTCTGCCTAACAGAGTTGTGGCATTTTCATTCTCCATCAATGTGTTCATGTGTGCTTTCCCTCCTCCCATTTCACATCCCCAATCCCAATGCTAAAGGTTCAATCAGATGATGCTCTTAAAAAGTCCTGGGCAGTTTTATAGTGGGAATAGACTTTACAGTTAGCTAGAGGAAAAAAATATATTGATGCAGTGTCAGTGACCACCAAACATGTTGCTTTTGAACTGGTACCTATCAGCAGCCTTGCCACTGCATTCTTAAGTGTTCAGTTTCCCAATACTTTTCTGAGAGTACGCACTAAAGTAGCCCAGCCCTGAAATTATACAGTACATGGGCAGTACCTCTATTATAATATCAAGCCAAGCTGGAAAGACACTCTTGGTAGTAATGTTGTAACGCAGTATGTAGTAATATGTTGCAAGATGAACATCCATAAACTTTTTAAGACTGCTATTCAACTGTATGGTATAATTGGAATATATAACAGGCAGACAGAAAATCAAAGCCTAAATCCAACTGTTTGTCCCAAATGGAGAACATCCACTGAATCAAAGGGTTTACAGAAAAACTGACAGGCATATGATTCAGTGGGTCTATTTTGGTTGGATTTGGGCCCAACTATTTTTCAGTGGACCATATAGAACCTTTGAATTACTCTGATTTATGAGACTGACGCATACAGAAAATTAAATCCAACTAAGAAACCTGCAGAGAAAGATGATACAAATATATAGAACACTGAGATCACCCATAAATGGACTCAACTTCTCACTGTAATCATAAAAGCAACCTTGAAATTATGTTTAGATATATTACCTACTACTACTATTGAACACAGTCACATAATCATGATCCCTCAAATTCTAAAAAAGGAGTGGGAATTGTGTGTCTCTTCAGATGTTATCAGACTGCAACTCACAACCATTCTCACCACTGACTATGCTGGTTTGAGCTGCTGAGACTTGCAGCTCAACAGCATTTACTGGGCTACACACATGTAGTCTAAAGAAATGAATGAACTGAAAATCGTCAGCACAAGTACCAATTACTGACATAATTCTCTTGCCTACTGTTAATTAGCCACAGATTTAGATTGATAATGTGGTGCATATCAAGACAAACACTTAAAAGCATTTGATAGTTTAGTTTTACATTTACTTAGAAAAGTAACAGGCAAGGAGGCAAGATAAGATGTATTACTGCTCCACTGTAAACTTCTGTATAAGAATTTATTAAGTTAACCTACCAGTTAATCCATCAATTGATTACTGGTTATAACAGGATTCCATTCCATTGAATACAACTGATACCTCTCTGTTCCATGATAGCTTTGTGAGGAAGTTAATAATTACAGTGAAATATTACATGACACACAGACAATGATGCTGAACACGTGAAGTTTTCAAATGGTACAAGTAGTGATGTTACACGATGACTCTGTGAGGATTATAATGAATTTTCTATTTTTTATCATCTAATACGGGTTGAAAACTTTCCAGGGCTTTCCAGAATGTTATCAAATTTTTGCCCTCATCTTAGAATGGATTCTCCTTCTGGGTCCTTTGTTCTCCATCCCCCTCCTTGACACAGTTGCCCTTCTACATTTTCCTCACTGCCACTGCCCTCTTCCACCCCTTCTCTGTCACATCGAGCATTCCTTCCCTGCCACTGCCCTCCTTCATCTCCTCCTTGGCCCTCTGTCTCTCCCTCCTTCCTTAATGGAATGGAAGGACAATGGAAGGAAAAGAAGAAAAACAAACCAAATGTTTTTCTTCTTTCACAGAGTTGTTCATTCCTGCCTTTGGGTCTTCACTGAGTCTAGGAAGGACTGACTTGGAAAATTACCTGTGTTGTGGAGTTATAACAATTTAAACTGGTACTCTTGTTATATCTTGCCCTCATTTTCCTTTTTCCGATTGGAAACATTCATCTTATTTAGTTGTAATGAAAAAAAACACATTAATAAACAGTAGAACTGTTTAAAATACATTTAACACTTTAACAAATGTTAAGTGTTAACAAGTGTTAAAGAGCAAATTCTCAAAATTCTTGGCACACTGTCTGGAAATCTGTCCTTGAGAATTTTAAGACACAAGTAACTCATTCTTCTTTCATATTCTGAAGCAGTATGGACCACACATAGCAAGAGTTTCTGATATAAGTAAATAGGTTATATTTTGGAGGAAGGAACCAGAATAATTTAGCAGTCACTTATCAGTCAGTGACAACTACGAAAAGCTACAACATCAGCAACATCTATTTAAAAACTAACTTGGTTCTATTCAAAATCAAACAAGCAGAGCTCCATGCAATAGAACCTCCCTCTCTTCTTCCACTGAGCTCCTACTCCAGATCCACTATGAAAACCCAACCTTCCCTAGCAGATCTGGGAGGGACACATGGGAAAGAGGAAACGATCCATTCTATCCACAACGTTCTGTTCCACACACATGGATGTAAACCCCCTTCTTTGAGAGAAGAAGTATCCTTAGAAATTGTCACCATATCCTACCACCCTTCCTATGAAGTATGTGATTTTCATGAATTGGACTTATTAATAACCAGAGAACATGATCTGGGTCACACTGATCAAAGATGTTTTTGGGGTAATGATGGTGGGAAAGTCCAGCTTGGATTATGTGGAAAACCCCAACATTGATGGATTTATGCTAATCCTTTCACCGCTTCAGGCTGTTGGCATTTTTTAACACAATGGAAGACAAATTGCTCAGATAAAGCAATCAGACACCATCCCTTGATCTCACCCAACAGGGATCTTCCCTATACACTCTTCCTGACCAAACATTAGAAGAATGTCATGAATCCCATCCATGTTTTATCACTCCAGAGTTAAAGCAATCAGCCCATTCTAGATCCCCTTTCTCAGTCTCGTGGCAAAACCATTACAGCTTTGTTAATGCACCTCTTCAGAACATGAAATAGGGTACAAAAATCCCAGCTTTGACCCCAGCCAATTATAGTACACAGAATGTAGTACATAGTATGTGGTACGAGGTGCCCTACGCTGCTATTCCTCTGCACTACCCTCAGATGTTGTTAGAGCCCCTCTACTATGACCTCCTACTTCAAGACTGATAACTATCACCCTTTCCACCTCTAAACTCTCTCTATCCAATGTTTTCCACCTCAGTTTCTGACAGCCATGTACGCTTCTTAAGAATATCTGATTGCTTGTATGTTTGTCAATTCAAATAAAATACTTTAACTTTACCTGGAGTTCTCTCTACAGTTAGTACTGGTATACACAGGTGAAAAGATCCTGTCATTACCCTTCTCTTGCAGGCCTCCTTTGAATTAAATTCCTCAAATTCTAAGGAGACACTGGCATTGCAGGTAGACTCCAACATCCCCCACCTCTTAGGGTAACACAATTCAAAAATTATTCCTTCCCTTGGGACTCAACACGATTGGGTAACATCGGATATCTACCTACCAGTTTATTAACACGCAAAGCAATTTACAGGAAGGTTATCTACAACTTCATTGGAGACATGTTAGGTTCCAGTCTAAGAAGGTATAGCATCTGATATTTTTCTGGGATAAGCAGCTCCTGGCTGCTTAGAGTCACCCCCTGACAATTGCTATCTAGTCATCAAATTTAACAGCAAATGTGTAGTTTTCCCAAGTCATGTGAGGGAGGGGGGAGGATGATGACTTTTTTGGGAAGCTGCATATCAGCTGGATCTCTATCATCTTCAACAAAAGGAGGGAGTAGTTTCAGATCTAGCACACAAATCCAGAAAGCAGGCTTTGCAGCTTTTCTCATGGTAGAAGCATCTTTCAACAGCAGGACATCTGAGAAGAGCAGGTGAGCATGCTGGGAAGGGTGGTGATACAGCTCCTTTCCAGTGGAAAGGAAAGAGGAGTGCCCCTGGATGGTGCGAGCCTGCTCAACACAGACTCACCTGGACACACCCTTCCCCTTGTCGTCATCAGCCAGGAGAGGCTTCCTCTTGTTCCTTCCTTCTTCCTCATGCTGCTCAGGCTTCTCCCTCATCAGCACCTTCAGTATGATGTTTGCTCTCCTTTAACCCCACCCTTCCCAACACCAGCATCAATCTGCTTGAAACCTGTCTTTGCACAGATCACCTGCAGCATGTGGGTGGAAAGGAAATCAGGCTATATTCCTGGGAGGTGCCAGCTGAATTGTGGCATTTCAGTACAGTCTTCTGACAGCTAGCTTATCTCATAATTGCAGCAGCAGCAGCAGCAGCAAAAGAAACAAAAAGCCCCCCCCCCATCAAATTAAGAGAATGAAAAGGAGAAATTGAGGGTGGGTGGGTTCGTGGGATAGTTAATGTAAAAGGACACAGAGCTTGCTTTTGATGATATTCTTGAGCTTGTGCTGAAAGATGCTATACTTTGCACATATGCCTCACCGTCTCCTTCACCCAGCCACTGATTTGCTCCCAGTTTCCTTGGGTGGATTCTTGGATTCTAGTATCTCTCTACATATACACACTAAAGATATTACACAAACCGTAAGCCTGCTCATTGTGGGTGGGTATTCTGCAGTCTGATGGTTTTCTAAAAGGGCAGGGATGCTGGTTTGTTCTTCATTCAAGAATAAATGTAAAGTCACAACAGGAAGAACACAGATGTGCAACTCTGCAAGAGCTGCATGTCTCCGTTCTTCTCAAAATTGCTTCATGCCCAAAAAGAAGGCTCCTTCACCTCAGGAACAGATCCCTTGACTACGTTCAGGTCCAGTCCTCAGAAGCACACTCAGGTGAGGCTGAAAAAAGGCCCACACTTACAACCATGGAGAGCCACAGCTGCCAGTTAATGTCAACACGGCTAGACTCAGCAATGATCTGGCTTTCAGAAGGCATTATTTTTGTTTAATCTGGTTGGTTTTGTCAAGGGAGTGTTGGCATGACTTGGGTCTATTGCTTGCATTTGCTTGGCTCACAGCAGAGACATATGAGCAAGAGGAAAGAACTTGGGAGATGAATCCATTTCTTGAGCTGGTTTGGAAAATGCATATTATTTCTTTCTTCAATGTATTTTTTCCTGATGACGACGACAATAATAAAAATATGTACTTGTTACCTGCTTCTCCCCAAGGCTCGAGGCAGGGTACAGAATATAGAACTAAAAAAACCATAATTAAAATACACTAAAACATAGAATTATTAATACAAACCTATTATGATTAAAATATATCATGATGTACAACTAAAGTACAGTTAAAATGCAATTAAAAATGCAATTAAAAATAGACTGGGTAGGTCTGCCGGAAGAGATAAGTCTTTAGCAGTTTTTTAAATTCAGACAGTCTGTTTTGCTATCAGATCTCTTCTGGCAGGTCATTTCGCAGTTTAAGGGCAGCTGACGAGAATGTCCTCTGGGTGACTGTCGCCAATCTTGTTTTAGGCAGTTTAAGTAAATGGTCCCCAGAGGACCCGAGTGTATGCAGCAGATTGTATGGGAGGAGGTGATCCCGTAAGTAACTTGGACCCAAACCATGTAGAGCAGTGGTTCTCAACCTGTGGGTCCCAAGATGTTTGTGGACTTCAGCTCCCAGAAGCCCTGAGCATTGACCATAGTGGCTGGGGCTTCTGGGAGCTGAAGTCCACAAGCATCTGGGGACCCACAGGTTGAGAACCACTGATGTAGAGCTTTAAGGTAATAACCAAAACTTTGTACTTTGTCCAGAAACTAACTGGCAACCAGTGGAGTGATTTTAATATTGGCATAATATGTTAACTCTTTGATGTACCCGTAATCAGTCTGGCTGCGATACTTTGGACCAGTCGGAATTTCCAACAACACGTGTACTACCATTTTTAGGTAGTCCAACTCTACGAAGTTGGCTTACCAGCTGAAGCTGATAGTAAGCACTCCTGGCCATTGCATCTACCTGAGGAAACATTTGGAGGGACGGATCCAGGAGCACACCCAAGCTGTAAAAACAGTCTTTCAGGGGGAATGTGACCCCATCCAAGACTTGTTGACACACCTCCAACCCCAGATTAAGACCCTCAATAGTAAGCACATATATCTTGTCTGGATTGAGTTTCAATTTGTTTTTCTTCATCCAGCCCATTACCTCCTTCAAGCATTTATTCAGAGGAGACACAGTAGCCTTAGCGGTAGCTATTTTTGAAGGCATGGAGAAATATATTTGGGTGTCATCAGCGTACTGATAGCACCCCCCCCATGCCTCTGGATGATCTCTCCCAAAGTACAGGTAGATGTTAAAAGCACTGGAGATAGAATAGCACCTTGTGGTATGCCATATAACAGCTCTTTTTTAGAGGAGCAGCTATCCCCAAGCACCACCATCTGGAACCTGCCTGAGAGGTAAGATCAGAACCAATGCAACACAATGCCTCCGATTCCCAACCCTACCAGGCGTTCCAGAAGGATATCATGGTCGATGGTATCGAATGCCACTGAGAGGTCTAAAAGCACCAACAGGGACACACTCCTTCTATTGATGCTAAGACGGAGATCATCCACTAAGATAACCATAGCAGCCTCAACTCCATATCCTGCTCTGAAGCTGGTTTGAAATGGGTCAAAGAAGAGTGTGTCATCCAAGACCATTTGGAGCTGGAGGGCAACTGCCTTTTAGCCAAAAATGATTACACAGTACTTTGCAAGATAGGTAATACAACAGCCCCTACCCTCAGGCTTACAACCTAAGTTAAGATATAATATGCAGGGGAAAAGAGATGCAGGGGAAAAATAAGTCAAGCGCTTATAAAGAACCAGCTAGAGGTAAATGGCTCAAGCAGCCTGATGTGCTAACTGCTGAGGGAGGAAGCAGAGGTATCTTCTTCCACCACTGCTTGCTCTTCTCACAGCTTCATTGTATTTAAGCAATGAGATAGAAAAATGTTTTCTCAAGCTGCTATGAAAACAAACAGCTGTATTTTGAGCATCTGACATTGAAATACCATTACAAAATTTGATACAACGACTAGGGAAAGTTATTAGTGAAGAGCGAGGAAGTCATATGAGAGGCTAGTCCAGACAGAGCAATAGAAGGGGTCTTGCTTTCCTTCTTCTTTGGTATAAAGTCTTCAATTAGTAGCAGTATAAGTGCTACATGACATTTTCTTGACATCTGCAATATGCAGCAACTAGTGAAATTTATTGAAAATTTGCTTGCAATTTTGTGTGAGTGCCACGCATCTTTATTGACATGCATCTCTGTAGTGCTTAGATACAGACAGAAATACCTGTTGCAGTAGCCAGCACATGGTACTTGCCAATGACAAACCTATGCACTACCATAGCTGACTAAGCTCATTAATTAAGTGTCCAAGAAAGCATGCAAGATTGCTTAAGCAGGACCCTGACACAGATCTATAATGTGTCCTGCTCTGGTACATTTGCAGGTAACTCACATTTACCACTTTGAATTGAATTTTAGCTCTGCATGCAGCTTTCTGAAGTAAATAGATTTTCTAGGACATACTGTGGGTTAAGACCAAGACTCTTATTTTTTTAAAAATATTTTTATTAACGTGTATTTAATATATAAGACAACATACAAGGAATTAAAAAGACAGACAGTAAATAAAGAAACTCTCTTATTTAACCTAATACTAACAACTACAACAAAACTAAAAAGAGACTAAAAATATACAATGCCCCCCTCCACTTTTGCAAAGGTTCAGGGTGCAGAATCCTCGTGAGAGTGGAAAAATGACAAAGAACCCCCCCATGATCCTCCTCTCATTCCTTTCTGGTGCCCTCCCCCCACCTCATTCCCTTGCCTTTTGTGCACTGGGGTCACAAGAAGGGATTGGAAGCTCTGGAGGAGAGAAGGAAGTCTCACGCAAGCCTTCCCCAATTCCCTTGCCTCCTGCCTTGGTGCAAATTCTCAGACCCGGGGCCAGAGGGAAGGGAATGGGAGTGGGGAGCTCCAGAGGGGATAAGGAAGGCTCACATGTGCCTCCCCTAGTTCCCTGTCTTTTGTCTGGGCGCTTGCTTTCCTTCTCTGCACGCAGCAAAACACAAGGGAATGGGGAGAGAAAAAAGAATGAGGTGGGATGGCATGTGAATAATCAAATTCATGAAGGTCAAACCTGCAAATGTGGAGGGAGGACTGTAAATGACTTCTAATTCACCAACATTTGGTACTAAGATAATCTGCAAAACATACTGTCTATCATTATCATATTACCACCTAGTATTTAATAACTAATAATAACAAATTGACTTCTCCCCCAACAGTCTCTTAGAAACACAACCAATTTATCCCAATCGTTTTTAAATTTAATCAAATATCCTTCCTTAATTAAAATAATTAATTTATCCATTTCTGCAAAATGCAGAATCCTCAACAGCCAATCTTCATGAGAAGGAATAGACACACTTCTCCATTTCTAGGCATACAGCACCTCTCACTGCTGTGATCATGTAGTAAAAGATTCCTCCCAACTTATCAATCTGTTCATCAGTCAGACCCAATTTTAAAAAGTTCACATTTGAGTTGAATTTTTACCTTTAAGATGTCTTCCATCAGCTTATGTATCATCACCCAAAACTTCTTGGCTTTCTTACAAGTCCACCACATGTGGTAAAAAGTTTCTTTTTTTAAAAATAACATTTCCAAAGAACATTTAAGGATTTTAGACAATCTTTCTTGTGTTAAATATAATCTATACATCAATTTGTAAAAAATTTCTCTAAGATCATCACTCAGAGTATATTTCAGATCTTTTACACACATCCTTTGTCATTGTTCCATCTGGATACGATGTCTCACATTTTGTGCCCATTTAATCATACATGCTTTCATTTGCTCATCTTCTGGTTCAATTTTCAAAAATAACATACATTTCGGCAATTATATGTTCCTCATTAGTATATAATTGTTCTTCAAATTCAGATTTAGACATTTCAAAACCATATAAATCCTTACCCATTTTAAGCCACTCATTCACTTGTTTCTATGAAAACCAACACACCTCCTAACCTTCTTGGATGAGTTTCTCATATGATTTCATTTTAAATTGCCCACTTTCCATCATTACAATATCTCCATAAGGTAACCAATTATCTTTAAAAGTTACTTCTCTCTTAAACAAAGCATCATCTGGAGAGACCCATAACGTCATTTTAGAACACAATCTCAGTTTGTATTTATTCCATATTCTTAATAAAGCATATATGACATAATGATTACGAAAATCAACATTGATGTTATGTTTATTATACCACAGAAATGCATGCCAGTCAAACCTCAAATCAAATCCTTCTAACTGTAAAAGCCTATCTCCTTTTAAAGTAATCCAATCTTGTAACCAAACCAAACATGATGAGAAAAAATGCAGTTCTAGATCTGGAAGAGTAACTCTTATTCTATTTTTTGCACCCTGCAAAATCTTGATTCTCACTCTCAGCTTTTTTCACTTGCCAAATAAAAATAGCTATGTGTCTATGCCATTGCATCTTTAGTAAGACATTCAGTTTTATAGCTGAAATCTTACCCAGTAGGAAAGTTTCAGCTTGGACCATCTTTGTAAATCTTGCTTGATCTCATTCCAAACTCTATCATCATTATTCTGAAACAGTTTGGAATTCTGCTTACCAAAAATCACATCTGGATGTTTCACTTTGTAAACAATCTGAAATTCCATATTATCCATCAAATGTCTTTGATTTTCTTTTGTCATATTTTCAGTCAACATGACTGTCTTTTATTTTAAACCATGTCAAACAGCCAAAGTCTTTAAGTACCTTAAATAGTGTGTCTTCAGATTCTAATGGATCTTGTAAAAAAAATAAATCACTAAAACATCAGCAAATGCCCTTAGCTTAAAAATTTGTTTCTTTATGGTCCCACCTTTTATCTTTTCTTTTTGTCTCTATTCTTTGTCTTTATTCAAAACTTCCAAGGTCAAAATAAAAAGCAGTAGTGAGAGAGGACAACCTTAAACAGTCCCCTTCTGTATATTGCAACTTTTAGTCATATTAGCATTAATCAAGATCATGGCATTTTGCAAAGACTATATGGTCTCAAACCACTGAATGGTATTATGGCCAAAGTCCATCTTCTTCAGAGTTTCTATCACTAATAGCCAACTGGCATTATCAAAGGCCTTCTCTGCATTCAAAAACAGTAAGGTTGCTTGTCTCTCATTACAGTAATCAAGATATTCCAAAATATCTGTTATACATCTTGTATTATCTCACTTAAATCTCTTTTGGCAAAAATCCACATTGGTCTTCATGTATTATATCTATCTTCATGTATTATATCTATCTGGTAATTTATCTGTCATAGCAATAGAATTCACAAGTTGTTGAAATGGCAGCGGGTGGGGATGCATTGACAGTGGGACAATGTCACATGTTGTTGTGGCTCCACTGTTGTGGCCCTGCCTGTCGCAATCAGGAGATATTCCGTTACCAGAAAAAATCTGGTAATGGCTCCTGATTGCACAACGCTCCTGTCACCAGTGGCCTGAGGAAATGGCAAAAGCGTGATCTATGCACTTCCATCCCCATTGCAGCATGGGAAGTGGATGGCTGCACTGCGGAAGACAAGAGCATGTCCCTTGCGCTACCCTTCTGCAGGTAGCCAGCTGGGTGTATTTGGGTCATGACCCCATCCTGGCAGTGGCACTGGAATGGAAAACTGCAAGGTGTGGAAAGGGCCTGAGACTTTTCTTTTTTAAGAATTAACAGCATTGAGATTATGATCTAATAGAAACTTTGATAGTATCGCCATCTCTTTTATAGAGCTAGCCAATGATTAGATATTAAAAACATATCAGTCCTTGAAGAGGATTTGTGTCTTTCTGAAAAAAAAAAAAGTAAATTCTCTCAATTCTCCATACATCAATCTCCAAATATCCATAAATTCCAAACTGTCCATCAGATTAAAAAGGATTTAGGGAGTTCTCCCTGATCCTTCCCCCCACTTTTTCTGCCAATCTATTTATTTTAGGATTAAGCATGCCATTCCAACCACCAATATGAATCCATCTATCATAAGAAAATTCTAAAATTTCTTCCAAAAGTTTTTCAAAAAGGGGACCTTTGTTTTCTGTGGAGGCATAAGCCCCCAAGACCAAAATTTTTTGTTCATAAATCTGTATCTCAACCCCAAGACAGTGTTCATTTACATTTTCCAGAATCTTTTCCAGTTTCAATTTAGCATTTACATAGATTACCATACCTCTTTTTTTTTCCTGTCATAACAGGAACTGAATTCCTCTTCCAATTTAGGATTTGTCAGGGGTATTTTTTGTCTCTTCCCCCTCTCATATATACATCTCTTGGAGGCTAATCAAGTCTAATCTTTGTTTTTCCAAATAATGAAAATTTTTTCTCCTATTTCCAGCAGTGTTGGTTCCTCTCATATTCCAAGAGAGAAATTTGAAGGTCATTTTTAGACTTCCTCATCAACATAGTCTACATCCACACTTGCCTTGGCCTGAGCACTTTTGTCATCTCCATTCCTTTCTTCCTTTGAACTTTATTCCAGTGTCTTTTCTCCCTCTCTCTTTTTTGGATTTTGAAATCCTTGCTGTACACCTCCAAAAATTCTCTTGTCTTGTATTAAGATTAAATCTTCTTTGTCTGTACCTTATGACCAAGCTGTCTATATTTCCCCATTTGAAGGGAAGACCCGAGACTCTAGACAATTTAAGCTCATCCTTAATCGTTCGTAATCACAGCAAAGCATACAAAGTCCATGTGACTTTGCTTAATTACACTTCCAATGCTATTAAGATAGGTAAAGACACTTCAATTTCAACACAGAATTCCAAGTGCTGCGTTGGCCTTAACTGTCATGTCCCGCTACTCTGTGTCTCTCAAGAAGATACACTAATTTCTTCCAAGCTGCTTACTGGAAAACACAGGATGTTGTTCACAATCGTTGCTGGAGTTAATAGTTTGCATCATCCATCTAGTTATATAGTATGATACAATAATTTATGACCACCCATTCATGATACCCATTGGTTGGTTCTCCATGTGCATACACCTCCTCCCATCCAGGCTGTTTTCTTTAGCCCAAATGCCCCTATTTATTTCATTCACTTTGATCTTTTGAATTTCCTGATTGCCTTTTGATGTCCTGTTCTAACCATTCCCTGCATCAAGTAACCTACAGGCTAAGCCCTGTAAATCACTTCACCAATTATTAACACTCTAACGCAAACAAAAGTTTCTCAGCTAGGCTCATCACAAACAATGCAAGCCATTTGTTAATGTCTTATGTCTCCCAGAACTAACATCCCCTTTCATCCCTGCCATACAATACATTTCACCTTACTACACATTTCTCCACTCTTCACATACAATCACATGGTACAGAGAGAGCAGGACATGACACAACCCAAAAACTATTGGTTTCTGGTTCCTGCCCTTGAGGGAAATAGTCTTCATTTGACGACTTGCTAAATTTTGTCTGAGGATCTTCTGAAGTCCATTACAATCCCATCTTCAGCTTGGAGCTCAAAAAAGCCTTGGAAGAGGGCCCACATGCCTGATCTGTTCCTCTTCTTTCCTTATATCTTTCAGAACCAAGTAGTATTCTGCAGGAACATCCAGGCTCTTTCAAGCCCAAGTTGATGTGAGTAGTGGATACGTGCATTTACACTAGATGAACTGCATGCTGAAGACTTCCGGAATGAAAATAAAGAACGGAGAAGATCTTCCACACAGGCATATCCTTTTGAGAGTATCTAAAATATTCAGCACTGTAAATATGTCTGCCACCCACCTGAATTTGAGAATCAGACCCTTCTCCATGCCATCCATGTACTTAGACAACTGTGGTTGCAATATCTCTTCCCTTCAATCCTCTTCAAGTGAGTAACCAGGCTTCTCCCCTTTCCCTAGAATCTTTCAGCTCTACGAAGCACTCACCACACAAGGTGGCACCCAATCTATCACAGTCCACTGTGAAATAAGCATGGGCTGAAATAGCTGGGGATATTGTATTGAATTATTGTAGTTCTCCTGCTGAAAAGTTCTTAGTAGGAAGAGCTGCCACAACAGGAGAAATTCTTGGATCTGCTCTGTTCACAGACTACTACTTATGTACTGCAACAACACCCTAAAACTCTGGAGGAGGCAGCAACAGCAGCAGACCATTTCATCACTTCAAGGGGAGAAAAACTTTCAAGTACCAGCCTGCTGAATGCCAATAAGGACAGGAGGCTCGCTTACCATGTACAGATGTCCCTTAATGTCCACTGCAGAAGACAACCAACCCTACTCCAATTACGTAGTCCCGTCCTGACCAGCAGCTGTCATCAGGCACTGAGGGCCAGCCAGGAGACAAGCCTGGCCCAAAATGCTTTACGTGTGGGGAGCACAGGCATATAAAGGCCAACTGTAAGCAGAAGCCAAAGCTGATCCAAATGGTGATTGCAGTGACTTTGAGAGGTGCAGAACCTTTGCATCCTATTGATCCTGATCCTGACATGGTCCCTAGCTACAGGAGGCACACGCTGGTGGTGGGAGGCAAGAATGTTGTTGCTTATAGGGACACTGGTACACAACTTTCAGCTATTCATCTTCCCTACCTCAATCCAAGTCTTGTGGACAACCACATCAGAGTTACTGTGCGAGCCTTCAGAGCACCTCCAGCTGAACTGCCAACAGTGTGTGTTCTTGTTCAGTACAAAGGCTGGAAAGGTTATTGGACTTTTGCTGTTTATGATGACTATGACTATGTATGTCCTGCGCTTTTGAGTAACAACCTTGCTTCCATGCCAGTCATGCCCAGAAAGAGTCCAGGAGGCATCCCATGAGTGGGGACCAGCCTCCATCCCAAGCAGAGGAGCAGCCTGCGCTTGACCTTCGGTCAGAGTTGCCTGATACACCTGAAGGGGGATTGTCTGACCAAGTGGAAGAACCTACAGCAGTTCTTGTTTGCCTATAGGTCTGTTCCACAACCAAGCCTGGGTTATTCACACTTTGAGCTGGTCTATGGCCATGATGTGAAAGGGCCACTGCAGCTTGTACAAAAGCAGTGGGAAGGAGACATAACTGCTTCAGGAACTAATGTGGTTGACTTTGTGATCAAATTGCAGAATACTCTCAGAGAGGCATGGGTAGATGCCCACAAGAAGTTGCAACAGACACAACAGAACCAGAAGGTCTGGTATGATCAGTGGGCCAGAGAACACTTTTTTTGAGAAAGGAGATCAAGTGATGGTCCTGAAGGTAACCCAGTCTAGCAAGATGGAAACTTCTTGGGAGGGGCCCTATACTGTGCTTGAATGCATGGGGACAGTGAACTATCTCATATGGCTTCCAGATCCTAATCTTAAGTCAAAAGTGTATCATGCGAATTCACTGATACCCTTCTACAATAGGCCCACACACCTTCTCACACTTGTAGTTAAGGAGGATGAGGAAGAAGAGTGGCCTGAAGGTGCTTTTTATAATAGGGAGGGGGGTAGCCTAGAAGATGTCAAACCCCCTCTAAGACTCAATACTAAACAGCGCAAACAAGTTTTCTCAACTGACAGCCAAGTTTGCTTCTCTGTCTTCACCTATCCCAGGGCTCACAATTGATCCTCAACATGTGGTAGCTACAGATGACAGCAGGCCATCTGTAGAGCAGCCATGACGGGTGTCCCCCGCAGGGAGAAAAGCTATAGAGAGGGAGGCGAAAGAGATGTTGGACATGGGGATCATCCACCCATTACACAGTTCATGGGCATCACCAGTTGTCCTTGTTCCCAAGAAAAGGGGAACATTTCTGTGTAGATTACAGAAAACTGAACTCAGTGACATGCCCTGAACATTATCCCATGCCCAGAGGTGACGAACTGCTGGAGAAATTGGGACTTGCCAAGTATTTATCCAGCTTACATTTGACTAAGGGCTACTGGCAAGCTGCCCTGGCTGAAGAGTCTACGCATCAAACAGTGTTCATCACTCATATGGGCCTGTTCGAGTTCAATGTACTTCCTTTTGGTCTATGCAATGCACAGCGACTTTTCAGAGGTTAGCTGACTGTGTGTTAAGAGGTTGTGGAGATTTTGCAATTGTCTATTTGGACGTCATTGCAATCTTCTCAGACTCCTGGGAAGACCACCTGAAACATCTTGTGATTGTCTTTCAATGCATCAGTGATGCTGGACTGACAGTCAAAGCCAAAAAGTGCCAATTTGTGCTTGACAGAGTGACTTACCTTGGCCATGAGGTGGATCAAGGTACCATCACTCCTCTGCAAGTGAAAGTTAAAGCTATTAACAGCTGGCCAATTCCCTGTTCGAGAAAGCAGGTGCAATCCTTCCTTGGTCTGGCTGAGTACTACAGAAGATTTGTGCCCAACTACAGCCAAGTGGCAGCAGCTCTAACTGATCTGACAGGTTCCAAGAGTGAAATAGACAGCTGAGTGCCAAGAAGCATTTGAGGCACTGAAACAGGCTCTTATGGCAGATCCTGTGCTCATGGCGCCTGACTTTGACAAGCTGTTCATTGTGGCTGCAGACGCCTCTGACAGAGGCACTGGAGCAGCCCTACAACAAGAAGGGCAGGATGGCATTTTACATCCTGTTCTGTTCCTCAGCAAGAAGCTTTCAGTGAGGGAGTCCAACTGGTCCATCCCAGAGAAGGAGTGCTATGCCACTGTTTACGTGCTAGACAAGCTGAGGCCATATGTATGGGGACATCGTTTCACCCTCCAGACAGAACATGCTGCTCTTGGGTGACTTCACACAGTCCAGGGGACTAATAAGAAACTGCTCAGATGGCATCTGTCCCTCCAAGACTTTGACATTCAACACATGGCTGGAAGTTCCAACATTGTAGCTGATTTTTTGTCACGCAGAGGACTGGCAGGAGCTTAAGAGGGATGAGATTTACATGTCTGTTATCGAAAATATGGTTAATCTGTGCTGTTATGTGTTGCATGTATTTTAGTAATTCTGTTCTTTTTTAGGTTAGAGGTTGAAATCTCAATTGGTGTGGCTCCAGCCTTCAGCTGTATCCAGACTGCCTGAGATTTGGGGGGCATGTGATAATGAGGTTTCCCCATTATCTAGATAACAAAGCTTAAGGGAGACAGTTCTCCCTCATGCCTACAGAGGGTTAATAGCCTGCTAGAGATAGGTCACATGATATAGTTGGCCAATCAGGGAGGAGAGAAGAGAGAAGCTTCCAAAAGCTTCAAAAAGACCAGGAGGAGAGTGAGGGATGCCAAGAGAGGCAGACAAAGCTGCCTCCTGGCCCTCCCCAAAAATACCATCTAAACCTGTGATCCCCAATATTGTGAGTAACGAGAATATTAATTAGCTAGTCGCATTAGGGTATTTCTGTTTTAGTACTATGGCTGGAATGACATAGACTAACTGTAACTTGTAACTACTAAGTGGACCTGGGGGGAAGAAGACCTCATGTAAGTGGTATCTCTGTTATCTATATTGCCTGTTCTTTGAATAAACATTTTCCTGTTTCGAGAACTCATAACTCTCCTATTTCCACATGCCTTGATTATAAGCATAGACAGAATCCCAGATTAATGAAATCTGGGGAATTTCCTTCTCCTATTCAAGGGCAGAAGTCAATCTTGGGGGCTGGAAATTGGCTCAGTATGACATATGTAAAGTATATGAAAAGTCCTCCAGTTAACCACATCCTTCCACAGTTTGTATAGCACTTTCTGCATACTTTAGGGGAGGGTGCTTAAACTGGCTGTGATACTGAAGGTTGTTTTTCTGCTCTAGTTTTGAGAATCAGAAGAACTGACTTATAACTGTAGCAGTCCTATCACCTACACAAATGTCTAACCTTCCATTTAGTTTTGCCAAGCCCTTAACACAAATTGCACAGATCAAATGGTCAAACTCCACCTGTAATTACATAATGCATGAGAATTTTTGCCAGCTTTAACATGCCCTTTGTAAGTTATGTTGTAAGACGCAAAATCATCTGCAAGAAAGATAATACATGTGAAAGAATATGCAAATTTCAAAACTTAAACATCCAATTTTCATGCTTTACACCAAGGCTGGGGAACTTACGGTACTGTAGATGTTGCTGAAGTCCAATACTTATCAGCCCCTAGCAAGCCTTGCCAATGATGAGGTATTATGTGAACAGTACATCAGCATTTGGAGAGCTAAAGACTTCCCACCTAAGCCTTATATAAATCTGCAGCGCCATTACATTTGGAATAATATACAGAGTTTTCTATAAAAACGTAAACATAGAGCTGAAAAAAACACCAAGACCCAAGACAATCAAGGGACTGGAACATTTTCCTATGCTAAGAGGCTAAAACAAAAATAGGCAAATGTAGCCCTCTAGATATTGTTGGACTGCAACTCCTAGCATTCTTCACCAACAGATACACTGGCTAGAGAAGCAGTTCAGTAATATGTAATGCTGCAAAATTTCTCACCCTCAGCTGAAGCATCTGGGGCTGTTAGTGGAAGAAAAAAAATAACCACGTAAAAATGAAGAGCATTATGAAAATTTGGAAGACTGCATACCATCTGAAGAGATACTTTTCTTTTCCTTCTAACACTGGAATAAGGACTTGGAATGCCATTCACAGAAATTGATTGACAATAGATTCAAGTTAAGTATTAGTTCCCAAGAAAGAGATCCCAAGAAACTAATACCTACCGATTTATATGGTTTTTAAAGGCGGAATTGTGCAAATTAATGGAAGATAGGTCTATCAGTAGGTCATAGCCATGACATTAAATGGAACCTAGCAGTGCAGAAAGAAAACATCTCTGCCTATCATTCCCTGGGAAGACCACAGCATGGAGAGAAATACTGCCTTTAAAGCCAGCTAGTGGCATTTCTGGAGAAATCTTTGCTTGCCACTTTGAAGCTCAAGTTCCTCAGCAAGATTTTTGTCTCTTGGATAGAGAAAGATTTCGCTGGCTCTGCAAATGCCTTTTACCTGGATCAAGATTTGCACATCTTACAGATATTAGATACACTTCTAGGTATCTGCAGCTGAGTAAAGCAATTAAGTCTGCCATAGTGAGTACTTGTATATATTTTTATCATATGAGCAGTAGGGTTAAACTTGGTTTAGAGCATCAAAGAAGAGAAAAAGATCCATCATTCATTTCTAGAATGATCCTGTGTTATTTTTAAGAACATTATGCAGAAAATGAAATTATGGTGATGTTGGACTGGAAGGCAGTTTTCAAGAATATGTTGGATGATAACAACAGCAGTCTATGCTACACACAGGAGAAAAACAACAAAAAGACAATCAAATGCATTTATGAAGCAGGATTAATACAGTGGATGCACTTCTGAAAAGGATTAGAAAACAAAAAGAAGAAAAGCATTGAAAAAAACAATACCAAGAGAAACAAGATTCTCAAAGGGATTGTGTATTGTTTCCCCTATGCATTTGAGAAGACAATATTGCTTTGTCAGGGGCAATGATAAAACATTTCTTATGTACATCGGACCATCAGTTAGAAAGGTCCTCCTAAATGGATGTTCCAGTAGGTATAGATGTTTATTGGCTTGCCCCTAACAAAGAAGTACTGTTTTCTGAAACATATTAGGAAATTTTAATGAGCACACACAATCTGAGATTCACATTTTTCTCTTGGTATTGCTTTACAATTTAGAATGATCCTGTGTAAATAAGCACTTACACTAGGTTCTCATTCACACAGAATACCTCTGAACTACAAAATACACTGTAAATCCTTTCTAAGGTCCCTATCATGCAACACTGGCCCTTTTCACATGCAGTTTCTTTTGCAAGAGGGCCCCTTGAGCGTCGTGTAAATGGGAGTGGCGGTCCATACAATGCACTCCCATTTACGCAACGCTCACAAGCCTAACGCGAACCGCGCATGCACCTTTTCATTTTCGGCTTCAAGCCGAAAATGGTGCGCGGTCACGCAAGGCTCCCGGGGCCCGTGCACACTTACCTGCGCTGTGGTACATCAGGAGCCAGGCCGGTCACGCTTCCTGCCTCAGCGCTAGCCTGCAATTCCCAGGTTGCGCTGCAGTAGGAAGGGGTGGGGCGTTCGTGTGGCGCTTGTGTGACTGGCAAGCCAGCGGCAGTATAAGGAAGGAGAAACGAAGTGAGCGCCTCGCGCAAGAGGCTGCTCGCACAAATGCCACCCCCCACCTCCGCGAAAAGGTAAGATGTGGAAAGGGCCACTGTTATAGTGCAATTATTCCACTTTAACTGCCCTAGCTGCACTCTTTGGAATCCTGGGGTTTGTAGTTTGCTGAGGCACTGATGCTGTCTCTCCCTAAACTGCAAATCCTATTATTCCATGCAATATTGCCATAGCAGTTAAAGTGGAATAATAGCATTATAATAATGTCATGTGATAACGCCCTTAGGCATTGTGCAAAAAAGTCAGCACCTTCTTACATGACAGCTTTGGCCCAATTGTACAATAGTAACTAGACTACCTTGGGACAACTCTGCCTCCACTCTTCGGGGCCACTGACTGGCCACAGGACTATGAGTTTCTGTCTGCCACTGTGCTGTTGGTGAAAAAAGAACAGGCTTTGGTCTCTCACCTCCACACCAACAGGATCTCTGCCAGCAGCTTTACTACAGATCTGTAACTGACACAAGATAGGTGACAGCCCATTTCACTTGACAGAATAAATTTTGTAATCAAATATCTGAAGGACAGGCTGAAACCAAGAGTTCACTTTTGGCCAAATTATGATCAGTCATATAGATCTGGGCTTTAACTCCAAGCATCAAGTACACTGCCATTTCTGATTATATGTTACAATGTCAGAATAAGGACTATACTGGATTTGTGGCTTGGGCACGGAATAGCAGCTGGATAGCAATGATGTCATGCAGCAGCACAACTTCTGGACTGGAAACAACCCACTGTTGTTGCAGTATAGCGATGTCATGCAGAAATGGCCATTGTTGCACAGAAGTAGCAGAAGCTTAATTGGAATAGAACTAGTTCAATAGTTATTTGAAGCTCAGTCTTGGAATTTAATGGGAGAAGCTTTGGAGTGAAAATTGCATTTTTATTTTGCTGTGCCCTGTATACTTGTAGAAAGGGATGAATAGATTGCAAAGAAGACAAGCCTAGTACTGTGACTCCTTTTCGTAGGATGTAGTCAGTTCTTGATATGAGATCTCATTAAATTGCTGTACCAAATGGTACTCTGTTAAAAAAGCAGAGCATATAACAACCACAAAGTGTTTACAAATTAGGTAGTCCTTATTACTAGTGCTACAGAGCAAGGCTTTGAGCTACTAGACTCAGCAGAAATAGTTAAACCATATTCTGTTATGATTACAGTATATAAGGGATGCCATTTTATTATACCATTATACATAATGGGATCTGAGCATCCTCGAATTTTGGTATCCACAAAGGTCAAACCCTAACAGATACCAAGGGCCCACTGTAGTACTCTTTCTGTCAGTTAAAAGCTTCACCCCAGTCATATCTCTCTGGACACCACTGAGCTTACCACATACATGTATCTTTAGTAAATATGATAAATGGATGCACCAACCCATTGTCTGAATCTGAAACGATTTTTCAAGTTATGAGAATGTCTTCAATACAGTTAACAAAGAAAATCAAGCGTTTCTAGCGAATAAGACCACTTTGTGCACAGCTGCTTTACAGTTTGAATGAGGTAGGGGGAGCAGGCAGTTAAGTTTGTGTATGATACTGTCAAGGAAATATCCATGCCTTCATGGATTAAGTATTAATACATCAAACTAAGGGAACATTTACAATTGTAGCCCTATTAAAAACACACTCTAATGACTTTTAACTATTCATGTAAAATATTTATTTGTTAAATGTTATTTTTACTGGCTATATCCCTCTTAAGGCAGGGTACTGGACTGTCAAATGATTGATATCTATCTCTTACTCAGTGTCTTTCTCTCACAAGCTTTCCTCCAGCATCCACCCTGTAACTGCTTTTGCAAGCTGAACTAGACTACAGAATCTGGGAGGTGTTCATTCCAGGTTGGAGAAGAGTCAGACATGCCCCTTTCCATAAGTTACACAAGTATTCTCTCATTTTCACACCAAGCAAGAAAGAGCCACCCACACATACATTCTTTGGGTCAGGCAATGCGTGGACCTACTTAACATAGCAAGGCATGCAGGTTGTGAAAGGAAGACTCAAGATAGGAAATTGTATGGAATGTCTCCAAGTTTGCATAATTCTGTCCACAGCTGTTCCAGCCCCGCACAATATTTAACCACCTGTGGAAAAACTGGAAACGAAATACAATACTACTTGACAAAGCAACACTAGCTTATGAATGAACATTTCTAATTCAGTCAGCAAAAGTTGTGTTATTTCCATCCCCTTGAAGTTCTGGTTTAGAGCCTGATTGAAGAAGCCAGTGGAACTTCAAAAGCCTGCATGATGTATTTTGTGCATTTTGGTTGGCCAATATAAAGACATCACTCTTGTAGATTCTGGATTCTACACTATACAATTACAGTAGTTTAACACCACTATCATGGCTCCATCCCATGGAAATCTGGGATTTGTGGTTTGGTAACATGCCTTGCTAGAATGAGCTTTTGTCCACTCCCCTTGACCAGCATCACTACAGTTTTCTAACAGAAAATTCTAACAACCTCATCAAACTAGAAATCTCATCATTCCTGAGGATGAACCTGTCACACTGGGAGCATACTGTTAAAACTGTCTAGAGCAGATACATTTATATGAACAGTAAAACTCCATTTTTATTTGACCCAAAAGGGCTGTAACTCAATAGTAGAGCACATGTTTTGCCCCAGGTAAAGTTCCTGAGCAGCTCAAAAGAGAGCTGGGAAAGATACTTTTTTCACATGAGCTATAGAACCTGTTGCCTGATAGCACATCAGTGTTTTCAACCTTTTCAAATCTGGGGCTTTCCTTAAAAAATCTCCTTCTTAATTCTTGAACCACAGATTTACACATTTTTGTTTAGGTGGTGACCCATTATCGGATTCCAAACCACCAGCTGACGGCCAATGGATGTAATATAAAAGCTACCTAAGCCAGAGATTTGAATCAGTCTAAACTCTCCTTACAGTGCTCATCTTTCCTCTCTATCCCAACAATACACTCCAAAGTCAGATAATACATTTTTATACGGGGGACAGCCCCCACGATCTGCCACAGGCTCCTTTCCAAACTGTAGCCACGGTCTGTTTTACAGGTTGGCACCTGATAGAGGACACGTCAGGAAGCGTTTGTGATGTGTTCACACGTCAATGGGAAGCTGAATTCGAGGAAGATAAGGAAGCTAAACAGTACCTCAAACGAGACCGATAGCATCTTCCCTTTACTCCATGGGATTTGACAGGAACTCTGAGCAGGTGAGAGTGAGGGAACAACAAACACACAGAGCGGCTCCATTTTGTAAGTCAAAACCGTACTATGGCCAGGTACCACTTACAGAAAAGGAGAAATCGCGTTTTCAACTTTTGTTTTTAAAAAAGAAGCCATTCAGGCTACTGTTTGGTGTTAACAAGGAAACTTTTAGGCAGGCAACGATATATTCAAAGCATGTTGTAATTCCTACGGCTGTGACACAGCAGAAACGAACTGCAAAAGGGACATGGAGGGAGAGGGGAAACTGAGGTACCAACAACCCCAAGCACCGCTTAGGCAATCGAGTCTCACTCACCGGAGGAAGCTGACTTAGAGGGGAGAAAAAGGCCGGGCTGCTTGCCTAAGTATTCAAATTTAAATTAAAAAAACGGCGCAGGCGGCGAGGGGGGTGGAGTGATAAACTTTCTTGTACAACTAGAGCGCTTCTTCCTTTTAAATCGACGCTCCACTGCAAAGCTGCTCTCGACATGCAACGCTTACCTTGATTTCTTTTACAAATCCATTTTTCTTGTGAGTTTCATGTTTTAAGACGTTATTCTTTTTTTGGCGGCAAGGCGGATGTCCATTGGCGAGACCATTCGGAGTAGCCATTTGCGGCAAAGGAGCAAGTTCCCAGCCCCTAGGAGTGTCTCTCGGCACTCAAACACTTTTTAACAAGCCAAAGCGGGAAGAGCAAATAAAAAGGTTTCCTACACACAGCGACCGGTACAAAGGCATCCAACTGGTCTGGCTGGCTCGTCCGGGAGATATCGCTTCGCAAAATCTGAGCAGCTCAAATGCAATCTATCCTCTTCAGTCCCAATGAGCGAGAGTGGCAAAAAGATGTTTTTTTTCAAAATCGCGAGGCGAAGCCTACAGCCCATGCTGGGTACACTGAGCGCCTCGCTGGGAGTCAATAAAATTAAGGGAGCTCGTAAAGGCGGGGCGGAGAAGAAGGCGGGAACCTGGAAAGGCAGGCGGCCTTCGAGGCGTCTGGCGAGGGGGTGCGTCCGTCTCGTCGAGGCGCCAAAATAATACCAAGTTGGAGAGATTTTTTCTGGTGGATAGGGAAGAGGGTCACTGGTTCGTTTATAATATCCTTCTGCGGGAAGAAGACTGTATTTCTGTTCCTCCATCAGTCTGGATGGCCCCGCCACCTCCAAAGTCCTCACCTTTATGTGTTACAAAACAGTTTGTACACTTCTCAATTAAAAAAAAAAAATTGGAATAGTCAGCATAAATGCGGCATCATGAGGGCCCCATCAGCAGATTTTTCTCCTCAAACCCACGTCAGTAATTTTGTTAGCACGGTATTTAAATAAACAGGTTGGTCTCTTCTTCAGGCAAAATTTCTCTTGCATACTGCCCGCCCCCCGCCGTCTCAGAATATGAATTCAGTTTCGGGGCTTTGTTAGACTTGCTGACAATAGGATTAGGAAGATTTCCATAGGAACCATTTGGCTGGAGGGAGATAAACCAAGAGGTTAGCAGAGGGCTGGTCTTTTGCAAGGCTGAACTCTTGAGAGACGCCTAGGAATGTTGATCCAGCCTGGCAGTGTTCAGCAGCTCCCGTAGGCCTCGCGCCTCAGAGCGACTGTGCTGAAGAGAGAGAGAGGGAGGAGGCCTATACCGCCTGGCTTTACAGTCCTCCCTCCACGTTCGCTAGGGCTACGGGCACAGGACCCCGTGAAAGTGGGAATAAGATGAATAACTCTAGGCCCTCCAGAACCATATTTAGCACACAAAAAAAGTATGACCACCATATTCAGCCCGCCATGGATTCCCTTGAGGTATCAGGGTTCCTTCACAAGGCAGAAGTCGGGGTGGTGGGGCTGACTGCCACCTCCACTGCTCCCCCACACCGTTTTTAATAGGGACTTAGAAGCCTCATTCGCAGTTTCTCAGTCTCATGAGGCTTGCAGTCCCTATTAAAAATGGCATAGCAAAAAATCCGTGAATATTCAAATCCACAAAAGTTAAACCCGCGAATGGGGTGGGCTGACTGTATTTTTAAATCAACTGTATCCTCCCCACCCATGTAGATTTCTCTTTTTGACTACATGAGCTTCACAGTTCTCTTTAAGAGGTACGAGGCCTACTGAGCTCGGTTTCTTGCTTGTACATTGTGTGGTAATTTAATTTTCACCACAGAAAGTGCGCTCTGACCCTTTGTACAACTCTGTACCTCAGTTAACAAAGTCTTTGGCAAAGAAGCTCCAAGACTTTCTATGCCCCCAGCCTGCCCCTTGTACTTGCTCCTTTTTCTGTCTATCTGGGTGTTCTCTAGGTAGCATTAATTTTAGAAGGATGGTGAAGAAGGGCTGGAGAAATGCGGGATTTTAAGCACATTTCTCCACTAGGTGCTATTGTCCCACTTTCAACACCCTGTGGAATTCTGGGGTTTGTAGTTTACTGAGGCCAAAGAGCTCTGTGGCTAAGAATTCTAAATGCTAAAGTGGAAACCCCAGGATTCCATAAGATGTTGAAAGTGTAGTGTGGAAATGTGCTAAGTGCCAGGTTGCAGTAGTGTGTTCTGCAATGAACAGTGAGATAAAGCTTGAAATGGAAAATGGGACTCTAAGTGATGCTTCTGTAGCCATGTGTGCCTACCTACAACAGGTAAGGTAACTAGCAGCTCTTTCTAGAATTCTTTACTGAGGAGCCAAACACCATCAGGCAGCAGCTGCTGTAAAGAGCTCCTCTGAAAGTTTATTCTTTTATTATCTTCTGTTGCCTTTTGCATAGTTTTGGATGCCAACCCATTTTTGTTTTACATTTGTTTCTTCAGTGTGCAAAGTTAACTGCTTAAACAGGTGCACCACTGATTTTGTTTTTTTATGTATTGCTTTCGAGGAGTACCACTAAGCAGACAGAATTTGATTACCTCTGTTTGGGAATTCGGCTTTGCTACCAGTGTCCTGATTTTATTTGAGAAATGTTGAAGGAGTTGTTGTTTTCTATGAAGTTTCTATGAAGTCGATAAGAAGAGAAGAGGATAAAGAAGAGGCCAGCTTCAGCATCTTATTCCAGCATTTATAGATGGTGTAAATGTAGCAGGAGAGTGGAGGAACTACTAGTGCTACAAACTATTAATAATTATTTATGCTATTAACGTGACGGAGAGGAGGTTACATTTACAGTTAAGTTCAAGTTCAAGGCTGCTTGGACTTCTTTCTCTGAAGCTTAAGTTTTTCAAGGAGATATGCCTAGGTACTCTGCCATGTTTCTAGAGTTTTAAGAACAGCTTGCATGTGTCTCGCTTGTATTTTAAAACAACGTTAACTATGCTTTTAAAACTTATCCTTGTTTTAAATTTGAAGAGTTTTTTTTTCCATGGTCAGGTTTGATTTGTATGAAGTGCTGAACTATTGAACAGTTCAATTAATTCAAACCTGACAAAATTTTAAATTTCAAATTTTGAATCAACATCTAAAGCTGAATTGAAATGGCTGGAGAATGGTGGCTCTCACCAGAAGAAAGCGTAAACAACTGGGTCTGGACCTAATGTCTGAAGATGCTAGTACTGCTACTGCTACTGTTACTACCACTTCAGTTAATAATGATCATGATCAGTGTAAAATCACAGACTTCTTCCGTTCTAATTCCAGGAACTGTTCTGTCCCAGATTCTAAAACTGGCACACATGAGGTGGAGATAATGGACTGGTCATTAGGTCCTCACCAAGTAATGAAAATAGTAGAAGGTAAAAACTTGGGAAGATAGGAGATGCAGCCTGGCTGAAGAACTGGCTTTTGCAGCTGATACTTCACCAGTATCTAAAGCCCAGATTGAGTACCCCGAAATTCTTCAGAGGGGCTTAGATGATACTACGACTCTGCTCACCTCAAGCCACATCGATCATGTGAACTGCGAGTCTCTCTCCCCTAACAACTTTTTTAGCTGATGTGGATGAAGATTTAGACTCCGGACCATATCCTGACCCAAATTTGGTAACCAAGCTGCTAGGCAGTCAACATAAACTGATCAAGGGGTTGTGTAAAGGTTGGTCAGAGGATCTTGGTATTAAGAAGTTCCTATCTGAATGTAAGGACCTTCTTAAATACTTTAACAAACCTACTGTTGTTAAAAATACAAGGGAAGGCAAAATATCTTAGAAGTAATGGTGATGTTACAACAAAATCTAAGTTTGATTTTTCCATTGAAAATTTAAGTGAGATTTACTAATCAGAGTTTTTCAAATTCCTCTGGGAAAACTCTCTCTAGGAAATGGAAAAACAAACCTGATATACCCTAACAAAAGGAACTCTAAAAGTAAAAATTCCAAGGTTTCTACTTGTACTAAAAAGAAAGATAAAAATATAAAAAACAAGCCCAGTAGCAAATTGACCCCTAAAACTAATTTCAATAGTCTATTTAAAATACTAGAAAAAAAGGACAAGAACGCCAGGATGCCCTCTCTAAAACTTAACAATAATAACAAAGCAAACTTGGAAAGTCAAGAACTAGTAAGTATAGTACTGGAAACAAGTTCTCCTGGTCTACAGCCAGTCCCTGAAAATAGAGCAAAAACAGAAACTCTGGAATTAACAACACAGTTACAGCCTGGAAACAAGGTAGACTTCTCCTGCCACAAAGTTCCATCACACGTAAGTAACTCAAAAGAACCTCAGATAATTAATTCCTTGCATTTACAATTAATCAGGCAGAATCTGGTGTTTATTAATTATCCAAAGCCAAAGGGCATGTTATCACAACAGGAGAAAAAAGCACATTTCTTGCGGCTTTTAACATCCTTTGGTATAACATCAATTGAAATGAAGTCTATACTAAAGGTAGAATATATTTTTTTCAACTATATCAATGCAAGAGCTGTTATTTCATTTGTTTCATCTGATATTGCTGTAAGAATTTATAGAGTTAAGGAGAGATTTAAGAATGGGGGAATGAGTATTACCAGGCATTTTAAAGACATTTTGCCAATTCTTTCCCTGAGTCATACAAAGAGACAGGGGAAATCTTTTCGTCTGCTTCACTGGAGGATCCACCAGTTGGGGACTTGATAGATTTAAGTACCCCTGATAACCCTGTCACTACTGGTTGTTTATCTTCCTCTAAAAAAGTTAACAAATCTGCAGACCCACTAAGTCCACCAGGTATAAATAGTGTTACTTCTATTTTGTCTGATGGAAGGGATGATACTCAAAATAGATTCTTCTCTACCAGTAGAATTTAATGTTAATAGACAGTTTTGACGCTCTCCCAAAGCAGGACCAACAGCAGGCTCTGTTAAGGCTTACTTCTCTAATCAAATATTTAAAGGATAAGTATTACCAGGATTCCAGTACTTCATCAGTTAACAATAGTCTAGGTACCTCTCTGAAACAGAAGAGGAAGTATTGCTAGGGAGAGCAGGGAAGGATAATAGAGGAAGGGTAATAAGCTTAAAGACTGAAAATAGAAAAATCAACTAAACCTAGGCAAAATGGCAATCCTTTTAAAACTGGAGATCACGATCAACGTTCATACCCTTCTAGTTCATCTCAGTGTGAGTCCAATTTGCTAAATGTTAAAGGCTACAATTACCTTTAAACCGTCCCAATCAGATTTATGTAAGACAAGGCCACTAAATCCACCAAATGCTGGCAGACCAGGTCTGGGCTTGCTAACTCAACAGGCTCCAGTATGTAACCCCTGTGTTTATAGGAATTCCCAAGGTATGAGCAATACGTAACTGAACCAAGTAGGTTACATAATAATCATTTGTGTGGAGGTGTACGGCAGACCAGAATAGAACCTGTTTTCAGAATCTGAAGCGTGGTAAGTTTAACCTAGAACCTCCTGACTAGAAAGTAAGTAGAAGAGAGGGACAATATCTAGTAACCCAGAAATAGAGATAGGGACAGTTGTTGTTTCGGACTACAACAACCAAAACAGTGGCTATACTGACTGGGGTATTCTGGGAGTTACACTGTAGACATTTTTCCACGTTTTGCCTGCAACCATGTAATTATTCCTGATCAGATATATACAAACAGGATTTGCCCCACCCCTATATAGTCTGGTCTCACTGTCCTCAGTTTATGCAGAAAAGTTTTAAAACATTATATATGATGCAGTTGTTCTTATTACATCAACAGCAAATCTCCCATTGATTTTAATGGAGTCAATATTTCCAGGCTTAGATGACTAAATGAGATGTATTGATTGTGGCAAGTCACATGCTGAGCCCTGTGAAGCCATTCACTGACTATACTCTGAATATTTCCAATAGTGGAAGTATTGCAGATATAATTGCAACTTGTAATGCCAATGAAGGAAGCCTTGGATTGAATTGTGTCTGGCATATTTCCATCACTTGGAAGTGGACAGAAAGAATCTATGGACATGATTATACAATGTCTGATTTTATTCCACAAAGCTTTGCAGTACCAAATAGGGACTGCATTCCAACGTGGATCTAAATTTTGTTTGCCACACACCTACCACTTGTGATTCAGCAAGAGGTTTTA